>QLOH01001011.1:0-200133 GCA_026901365.1 Sesbania bispinosa
ACTCATGGCTAAGAGGGAGATGGGGTCCCCAATCATAGAATGAATTATGATTTAAATATTATTTAAGACTTAATAATAGGTAGCCCTGGACGACGGTCCTTGGTTACATGGCCGAGCTCTCACCATAGTCACGTTACAGAGAAAAGACCCTGGGTGTCGGGTAACAACATGCACCTCACAGTCATGCATTGCATCACAAGCATTGATTTAAAGATGATGAACCATGTCTAATTGCCATTATTTGTAATGCTTTGAATAATTATGTATCGTGTAATGGTTCTTGGTTGTTTTCCCACACCGCACACACTTGTCACGCTCACTGGGACGTTGGTCTCACCCCACTCCGTGGGAATATATTTCAGATGTGCAGGATACTCCACAGGATAGTGACGACCAGTAGAAGACTCATGGATGATAATAGTTTTATGTTTGAATATGTTTGGTGTATTGAACGTTGCCTAGAACCATTACTGTTATTAATTAGGATGTTCTTAGGGAATTATTAGGTTACTATTTCGTATCGCATCGGTACCTTGGAGGCAAACTTGTTTTGATGTTCTTTGATTTATGTATGTAATGTTTGGAGCTTTAGTAATTGTTGGGTTACTTAAGCGTTTTTCCTTGTTTGCCGATATGCGAAATGAGCGAATTAATTTCACGAATTTGGAAATAGTGCTCCCAACAGGCATTATTTCTGAATTTAGAAATTAGGACGTTACACGAAAGCCCGTGAGGTATATCCAACAGCTCCAACAGCTCCATAAAATATGAACCCTTTGAAGTAGGCATATAATGTTGCGAATAGGGGCTCTCGTAGTTAGACGTAAGCGAGGCTTATGAAGATACAGATGAAGATGGACGAGGGCGCGAATGATAAAAAGTAGTATGTGTAACATCGTAATTCCGCAAACCCAGAAATAATTCCCATTGAAAGCACATTAATAAATTTATCGAATTATTTTCCGCGACATTACTAATATCGTCATACATACACATTCAATGCGCTTAGGTAGTCAAACGTTACTTAAGCCTCAACGCACATGCATATCCATCAATACAATTTAAATTGCCATCAAGGGCCCAGTTACATAAGGAGTAAATTCAATTAACAACAATGTATACATCTACATAAAGCTAGTACAAATACATTAAAACAACTCAAAAAGCCATCCATGAACCTCCAAGTCCACTCCATCAAGCCTCATGCTTTAAGTCCTGCATATCTAAAGTGATCCACAAAACGGGTGGTGAGACTAAAGTCCCAGTGAGCATATACAAGCATGCAATGTAGGATAAGCACACAATTGTGGATGCATGTAAACAATTTACACACACACATTCACACATTGGCACACTAAACAATTCTCACAACTAAAACATTCACATTCATTAAAGGGGTCTTTTCACTTGTCTTTTTTCCATTAGCCAGCTCAGTATCTTAGTGAGAAACGTCTTTACCACGGTCATTAGACCACACTATTAACACGTGATATTTCAAACAATATACACGTCATCATATTACTTTTTTCCAAATTGGTCCAAAGACCCATGTCATTCTCATGTACAATTTCCCTATATACATATATAATTCATTATTGTAAATCAATAACCCAAGTATGTGGACTATACATTAAGTGTGGGCATGCATATATATATAATATATATATATATAGAGGGTTAAATATGTTTTTAGTCCCTCAAAATATAATGAAATTTGGTTTTGGTCCCTCATTTATTTTTTCATTGGTTTTGTTCCTCCATTTTTTAAAATCACATGATTTTAGTCCTCGTCGTTAATTATATTCTGCTAAGTGATTACATAGTAATATTTATTGTAGATTTTTCTATGGATTTTCCTTCGAATTTTCCTACAGATTTCAAAATTTAATTTGAAGAAAATTTTGTTTAAATTCTAAAATTTGCGCGAAATTTACAATAGAATTTTTTACATCAAAGCAAAAAAAAATTATAGCAGCATTTTTATTTACAGAATTTGTAGTTTTTTTGGAAATTTATTACACATAAATTTTCTAGAGAAAAAGTCGCAATAATATTCATGTAAATTTTTACCCGGGAAAAGTCGTAGTGGAGCTGCGAAAGTGACTTAACAGAGTACAGTTAATAAGGAGGACTAAAAACATGTGATTTTGAAAAATGGATGACCAAAACCAATGAAAAATTAAATGAGGGACCAAAATCAAATTTCATTATATTTTGAGGGACTAAAAACATATTTAACCCTATATATATACTAGGTTTTTGCCCATGCAATGCACGAAATGATTTATATAATTTGTTTGAAAGTAATATTGAAAGACAAAAATAGTATATTATTATCTCTTCTTTATCTAAATGTGTATTGTATATCTTTTATCTACATATTTGTATCTTTTATATACATATTTGTACTGTAAAAGTAGTAAAAGGTGATAAGTATTTTTTGATTTTTTTATACAAAAAAAGTGAATGTTGAGAAGAGAATATTATAGTAAAATATGACAACCAAAAATTACAAATGATTACTTAAACACTCGTAAATTGCACAAAATGTAACTCTAATTTTGGTTATTTTTGTTAAGATATAATTTAGGCTAAGGGGATGGTGCCCCAGTCCAAGGCAATGAAAACTTCCGGGTTGAAAGAGCACTTACAAACGTATTTACATTTTACCTCACCCCAAGGGACAAGTGAGTGTTCAAACCTGCTACGTGTAAGATTCGATACCCTGTCTTGGTTTGTGATAATGAAAATTTCGTCATAAGGGAAAAAAATTATTGCAACAACAATGTTAATGGGATAAGATATTAATAAATAATTATAAAATTATATAGAAAAAACATATATAATAATTGTATGCAAACAATTAAAATAGATTTAAAATAAAATAGATATATTAAATACATGAAAGTCATGATGATTGAAGTTTTTATTTTCACAAAAACTAAACTGAATAATAAGTTGTGATTATAATGCTAATCGAACTTGAAGAATTAATATTGATTTTATTATTAAAAAAACATACGGAAGTTACTACTTATTTGACATAGATTAAATTTACTAAAAATGACTCAAATAAAAATATATATAAAACATTACTTGTGATTGGTATATTAAATAATTATTAATAATTTTAAAAAACCGTTAATAACTTAACATTAAGTAATGATAGGGAATGACATCAAATTTTTTGTACCAATCAGAAAAATACTTAAATTCCATCCGACCATGATGTTTTTTTTTATCTTGGCACATTATGAAAAGTTAATTAAAAAATGAGATTGTGTTAAAATTGTAATACAGATTATATGAGTTTAAAAATTAATAGGTAACATATTTGATGAATACAAAAAGTCAAATAAAACTTGCATCTGGTTATGACTAATAATTATAAATAGTATTCATAAAAGGGAACTGATTCAATAAATTGGTAGCAAACACTCATCCATTTTTCAACAATTAATTTAAGTTAAAAATATAAATATTGTATTAGTGAAATATTTGTGTAAAATTAAAAACTACGAAATAAAAAATAAATCATGTAAGAATAAAGTTTTATGGCTAAAAATGAAACTTTATATATAATCAACACAAAAAAGACGAAAACTACATTAAGTAAAAATATTTACATCAGATTGTCTATGTCAAAGTTAAAAATAAACATCAACCACGATAAATATTCATGATCATACCATTCCCATTCCCATCTGGCTTCTTGTAAAACCGCAATTGATCACACACTTTAAGAGGGCAGGACTTTGAAAATTGTACCAACCAGCGCCAATATGAACCTGATTTTTTTGTTCTTCATTCCAGATCAACTTCCAATCCTTAACAGAATTATTAGGCAACGAAACGGAGAGCAGTTGTTGCTTGTACTTAAAATAACTATTGACAACGGATACAGGGACAACCTATATTTCAAGAATAGAAATTAATAATAATATTAAAAATAAAGTAATTAAAATAAATTGTTTTAAACAAAGTAAAGTACAAACCAGTGCATGTGATTTAGATAAGGAAGACGAAGAAATTTTAGAGATCCATAGGTGATTATTTTCATTAGAATCAGCACTTGCTTGCAACGTTCTACCGCCTCCCTCACTCAAACAAAAATTAATTTCTCTTTCATCAAGAATCACTTTAGAAGCAGGAGCAGGACCTCCAGGCAGAGGATTAGATTTAGGAGTATTATTTAACCTCACATTATGAAGCTCATAACGATTAGTAGTAAATAAGTTGATCTGGAAATAATTTTTTTCAAAATCTTGAACCACACAATGAAAAAACCGTCATTCTTGTGTACATGACGAACTTCGTTCAGCCCTTTGCCTAGAAAAATTCCAGAATCATCAGTAGATACAAAAACGGTGAACCTATTCCTAACAGGATCTTCCAACCCAACATGGGTACCAATCATATTTTCCCAAGTCCGGTAAAACATTTTGGGGAAGTAAACTTTTGTCTGCAAATGAAAGAAGAAGAAAAGAAATCAAAAGCAATTAGAGTACAATGAAGATACAAAAACAGTGACAATGAAAAGTAAAAATAAATTTTTCCAAACCTCATCCGGTCTGAAATTTCGCATAAAACACCGTCCAGATTCATCTAACAACCATTTTTCAAAGAGAACCATTGTTTTTTAACAGGCAAATACAGTGGGATGAGCAGTGAAGTCGGTTCATGCAAAAGAAATTTGTAGAAGATTAGAACCAATTTAGGGAGAATAGAAATAAACTGTCTTTTAAAAGGAGATTAGGAAATGGAAATATTAAAGGATATTAATTTTTTGAAATAAAAAAATCTGGAAAGATAAATAATTTATTATGATTTTTCCATTGATGACACAACATGGTAGAGTAAAAATGGCGGTTGGGAAAAAGAAGAGTCTTTCAATAACTTTTGTAATAGCTTTTCCTGTTAAAAAACTGATGTAGCAATGTTTCGGTACTTTCATTGCTATTAATTGTCAAAACCGAATACCAATGGGTTGCTGCAAAAAAATATCCAATGGATTGATACTCTTATTCTACTCATATTCATTTCAATCAATTGAACTTATTATCTTCTACACTTTTCGAAAACAAATTGTTGACAATATACCTTTGTTTGATTTCATTTCAACTATCCTCATTACTTTATTTGATATTTTTATCACTGATGCATTCAAGAATAAGTGATCATTGAATAAACCAAATCATTTATACCTCTTTTCTTTTCCTTGTGCAGCTAACCGAGCCAGCTAGAATTATGGCACCAAGACATTGAGTAGTCATGTCTTTACATAGAAAAAATTGTTACAACCAATGAGGGACCAAAACCAATGAAAAATTAAATAAGGGACCAAAATCAAATTTCATTATATTTTAAGGGACCAAAAACATATTTAACCATATATATATATATATATATATATATTCATGAAGTGTAGCCCTACCCTAGGCAGACGAGAAATATAGGAAATTCCACACCATACATAATCACCCAAAATAACAAGAATAATCAAGGATAAAAAGGGATTTCAAGATGGGGGGTCATGGAAGAGTGTCAAGCAAGATGAGAGAGTGAGTGGGTGGTATACACTCACCTCTAGAGACAAGCAATGGAGTTTGTTAGAGATAAAAATGTTAGTTAAAGATTAGTTGGTTGGTTAGGAAATTAGTTAGGAATTAGTTGATAACATTGGCTATATAAGTCTATACTCCTATTGTAAATATACACCTTTCCATTCTATTATCAATATAGAATTTCACTTTTCGTCTTTAATCTATTTCCTTTTATCTCTGAACCATGAACTTCAACATGGTATTAGAGCCATGGCACCCACCATGAACCTTATATCCGCTGCATCTTTTTTCCCCTTTTCTTTCCTTTATTTTTCTTTTTCATTCTTTTAATATTCAGCTATTTCAATTTGGAATTTAGCCGATGTCTGCGTGTGCGTTATCAATTTGCATGATCGTTTTTCTTCTATTTCCTATCTGATGTTGCTAGTAATGAAAACCATGTGGAGTGTTGAGCCGTCCAAGTTTTCCGTCACAAAGAAACCCGCAAGAAACTGAAACCTCTCTTCTCATTCTTTCTTTAATAGCCTTCGTTGCCTTCAACTCCATTCTCTCTCACACACCCTCGATTTTTTTGCCATGGCGTCCATCATCGAATCTTCTTGGCAAGCTAAAACTAACAGTCGTGCATCTGAGGAGAATTGTATTCTTCGTTTGTTGGTGTATCATTTTGGAGTCAATCTACTCCATCCCCAAGTTATATTGGCGGTTGGCATATACACCCACTCTTTCAAGAAGATGATTACCTATGTGTTGGGTATTTTTGGGATTTCTTATCCTCTTTCCTTGATTATGTTTTTCGTGAGCGTTTAGCGTTGGGTGTTTCGCAACACCTCTTGGAGGCGCATACCAAGCAACATTTATCTTGCGCAAGACCAGTGGATTTGACTTATTGGCTTTAAAGGGTGTTGAAGGACTGAAGGTTTATATTGTGAATTGTTGGGAAAGATGAGACTTCTAACACACAATATGTTTCCATCTAACATAAAGGGTGTGGTGAATGGATTTCCATTGCGTATAGAAACATTATTTTCCTATGTTTCGCTTAGTTACAATAATGCACACCAGATGTTTGGTAAATCGTTTCATTGTTGTTTTAGTCTTTTTAGCATGGATTAATTTTCAGACTATTAGACAGATTTTTTTTTACCGATGTGTTTCCGGCATTTCTCATTGTAAGTTTTGGTAAAGATTGATATTTGCTTCTGTTTGTGGTAGATGGTTAAGCATTGGAGTTTTGTTTTGCTTCTTTCTTGAGTGATTAAGCATTATTGTTAGCTTCTACTCTTGATTGTTAAGCTTGTAGCTTCTGCCTTATTATGGTGGTTAAGCATTGAAGATTTGAGCTTCTGCTTTATGGTAGTTATGCATTGAAGATTGAAGATTTGTAGCTTATGCAATGTGATTAAGCTTATGCCTAAATTTGGAATTGATTTTAGAGGCATATAAAGCTCATTTCATGGTATTTGTTATACCATTTTTATTGTAATTGTTCTTTTGAATTTAATTGTATTGTGTTGTTCATCCCAAACTTGAAGTGCCTAGCACTTCCAGCTTGTGGGGGGCTGTTAGAGATAAAAAAAAATGTTAGTTAGCGATTAGTTGGTTGGTTAGGAAATTAGTTAAGAATTATTTGATAACATTGGCTATATAAGCTTATACTTCTATTGTAAATATACACCTTTCCATTCCATTATCAATATAAAATTTCACTTTTCATCTTTAATCCATTTCCTTTTCTCTCTAAACCATGAATTCCAATAGAGTTGTTAAAGGTTGTGGGTGATGAGATCCTCCTTGATTGGCTCCAACTAAGCTCTTTCCTCTTTCTCTTCATCTCCCTCTCCTCTCTACTCTCTCTACTAGGGCAACAATGGCGGGAATTGTGTTCCAGAAATTATGGGCTCAAATACCCTAGGTTCTGTTTTTAAAAACCGGGTTTATGCATTCTTGCTTAAGCGAGACATTTCTCGCTTGAGCGAGAACTACAAGGAAGCTCTCTGTTGCATTCTCGCTTGAGCAAGAATTTGGTTTTTCCTTGAGTGAGCTCCCTATTGCTTGAGTGAAAACCAAGCAGAATCAACCCTGCTCTCTGTCTCATTTTCACTTAAGCGAGAAGTCTCTCACTTAAGCAAAAATATCAGCAACAAAAATCCCCATTTCTACTGATAATCTCGCTCAAGCGAAGACTTTCTTTCTTAAGCGAAAATGCTTCAGTGTTACTCCCTATGAAGCTGTTTTTAACCCTTTTTAACCAAATTCCTTTTATGAAAACCTCTTATACTCCTAATTTTATTTATGAAAGTGATTTCTAAAATTTGGGATGTTACAGTATACCTAACTAATCTTGGCGGTGTCTGGAACTCCATATGTCATGGGGATAGTAAAAACAACAGGTAGACTCCATGGAAGACCGGGATGAGTGATTGAAACTTTGGTTTAAATTTACTTAATTTTAAAAATTGGGGGATCTAATTTTCTAAAAAAGCTTCAAGGATTAAAATTACACATAATCTAAACTAACGAGATAAAAAAATACAAATCAACCTATAATATTATATATTTATTTAAGTTAAATTAATCTGAAGGTCCTTATAGTTTTATCAAAATTTTAATTAAGTCCTTATAGTTTAAAATTATTTAGTTAAATCCTTATAGTTTTAAAATTCTGTGAATAAATCCTTTAAAACAAATCTCGTCAAGTTGTCGTTATAGCTTTTATAAAAGTTTTCATATTTTCATTATTATAACAATACTAGTGTCACTATTCCGTAAAAAGAAATATTAGTGTCACTATCCTATGCGCATTCATCTTCATTGTCATAAATTTCTTATTCATTCTCAAACCCAAATTCTATTACTGCTCTAGTCTGAAACAAAAAGAAAAGATAAGAGTAAGTGCCTATAGAACATTTATCAAACAATTTACAATCAATAGAGAAAAAAACCAAACGAAAGTTCTCTTATAAACTAAGAATCAAATAATTAATATCCTTCAAATAAGATTAAAAGGAATACAAGACACAACTTGGCACAAGTATAAAAAAAAATGAATCGTCAAGTTATTGAATTCTTCTAAGTCTTTATAATTAACATTAAAGGAGATTGCGAAATGAACAATATAAAGAATATTAATGGAAACGAAAAAATTCAGGAACCATCTAAAAGATGAACAAAGAAGATTGAGAAATGAAAGGAACCTGATCTACTGATAAGAGTGGTGGTCAGCCCAATATATTAGGTGAGGACCATGAAGACCAAGCTAGTGTTAACTTGGATCAAATAGCTTCTGCGAGGCCCAAACGTAGCTCTAGGAGACCTGCTTATTTAGATGATTATGCGTGTTAGCAAAAAGGAATATTTGATAGTGTGTGCATGGCAAGAAGTTCGTAATTGTAGGAATTAGTTATGTTGTGTATTCACCACTATATGTAGCTTCTTCCCCTTTCTGGTTTTTCTTCTATTAGGCTATATGCCATCATTTACGTAGAAGTAATGGAAGGAAATAATTAAGATATAAGTCATCAATTACATAGAAGTAATGGAAGGAAATAATTAAGATTGGCACATCAGGAAACTATTATGTGAGCAAAACTTATAAACGGCTATTTAACGTGGTTAATTTTAAAGGATTTATTGACAAAGTTTTAAAATTATAAGGATTTAATTAAATATTTTTAAATCACAGGGACTTATATAGTTTAAATTTTGATATAAGACGATTGATAGGAGAACCAACTTTACTTAATTTTAAAAATTGGGGGATTTAATTTGCTAAAAAAGCTTCAAGGATTAAAATTATACATAATCTAAACTAACAAAATAAAAAAAATACAATTCAACCTATAATATTATATATTTATTTATACATTAAATTTTTATTTCGACTCACCCAAATTTTTTAAGTCCCACCACTAAAAACGCGCCAAAGCAGGCCATGTTTAGGGTGGACTATATACCATTCATGAGTATAATAAATTTATAGTAAATTTATAGGAAAATTTTGTAAGGTCCAAAGATCCTCCAAAGATGTTTTAATAATGACAAACTCTCAAAATTAACTTAGTATAATTTTGATTATGGTACTAATGATTTCACTTGAGTATGTTCAAGAAGATACAGATAAAGGATCTTCAGAAGATATCATTATAAGCCCTTGAGAACTTTGAAGATTCAGATCAAGGATTAAACTTTGAAGTTTATCAGAAGATACAATCATATTATAAAAGAAAGCAAGAAAGCAGTTGAGAAGAAACATCAGCACACTCTGATATGAGAATCACAACTTGAGAAGAAGCATAACATCTGTCAAATAAACAAATCCATATAACAGAAGAAACAAGGTGCTCAAATTAAGAAAAGATAATAGTTCACAATAATTTGAGCCTTTTATACAAATGAGATATGACCAGAAGAAAGGAATAACACACAGACAGTGTATTAGAAGGAAGATTCACTGTCAGGATGTTTGGAGAAGAAGCTGTCTCTTGAAAAATTCACATTCCTCAATTTTCTCTGTTATGCAAGTGTTCAAAATATTTTTAACTTTATTCTTTCATTTTAAAGTGTCTAAAATAACCTTCTTCAAGAGTTTGAAGGTTAAAGTTCAGAAGGAATTAATCTCTGCAGAAGAAATGTTCTCCAAAAGAAACAACCAGTCAAAGGACAATTGTCTTTGACCATGACAGCCTGCACCTGCAAAAGGATTGTCTGCTTTTGAAAGGGACATCTCCTTTCCCACAGTTGGAAGTGCATAAGCCTTCACAAGGGTTTCCAACGGCTAGAAATCTCATTTTGCCTATAAAAGGAACTCAATTCTTCATGGGAAGATACACACAGTCCAGAAGAAGCATTAGACTGCATATTTACAATCTCTACCTTCTAGAAAAATTGTCTCTCTCAAAAATCTCTGATATCCTGCTTTCAAAAGTGCAAGAAGAGAGAGCTGGCTCAAAAATTCTCTGTTGTTCTTAATCTGCATCTTATTTGAGCCTTGTTAGTATTATTTCACCATTCATATCTTCTATAATCTCTCAAGGAGGCTTTAAAAGTGTTTGTGCCTCTTGAGAAGGTGTGTAACAGTCGTTGTAAGCTGCTACACAACTGTAGTGAGCTGTTCAAAATTGTAGAACTTGCAGAAAAGGTTCTGCAGGTTGTTTTTGATCCTGAACAGTCTGCAGAAGAAGCTGCAGTATCTGTAAGGGCTTCAAAAAAAGGGTGTGAAAAGCCTGAAGAGGCTGCATAAAAATACCAGTGGTAAAGTGTACCCAATGAATTTGTAAAAGCAAGAGTTGATTAAGAAAATCCTACTTGAAGTAGGGACTGGACGTAGCCTCGGGTTGGAAGAGGTGAACCAGTATAAAATTTGTGTGTTCAATCTTCTTACTCTCACTCTCTTTATTTTACTTTGATTACATGTGCATAAAACTGTTTTGAAATCTACCTAATACCTAAGTAAGTGATAGATATAAAAGTTCCATCAAAGGAATTGTATTTTCAGCATACTACACATATTATAACTCATATCTTCTTGAGTATCATCTTCTAATACTCAGCCAAGTATTACTTGAGTAGAATTGGTATTAGAAGTTTGCAGAAATTTAAAAAATCACAATTCAACCCCCATTCTTGTGATTGAAATTTCTACTTCAAATTTATCAATAAAATTTAGTTACATATATAATATTTTCTTATAGATTTGTTATAATATTTAATAATTCATAGTGGACCACAGTCTACCTTATAATCTTAAAAACAAATAACCAAATTACCACTTATTGTGCTATATTGATGACACCTAATAAAAAATTTGTTTAATTATTTTTATCACACCATCGTAGATATTCAAGCATTTAATCAATCAAATGAGTTATTTTAAATGTGGCTAGACACTTGTATAAAGTCTTTTGTCTTCCACTAATATATGAAGGCTACTATCAAAAGTCTCGTCTTTATATGCCATGTATGCTTTTACTTAATGTATAGGTCTAGCAAGATCATAATGGTACCCATTTTCCCACTACAAGGCTATTAATAATAATAAGAATATGATTGATAAAACTAGTTGATAAGTTTCGAGCTTATAAGCCAGTTTATTGAATTAAAAGTGTATGGTAAAACTAGCTGATAAGCTAAATAATAAATGTAAAATGATATAAAAAAACGTAAAAAGAAGACAAATAGAAAAATATTGTCTGTGGAGGAAAAAACATTGTATAAAGTCTTTTGCAAAGTCTTCCACTAATATATGAAGGCTACTATCAAAAGTCTAGTGTGTATATATATATATATATATATATATATATATATATATAATCTACAGGTCTAGCAAGATCATAATGGTGCTTATCTTCCCATTACAAGGCTATTAATGACAATAAGAGTGTTTTTGGTAAAACTAGTTGATGAGCTAGCTGGTAGCTAATTTCTAAGTTTATAAGCTAGCTTATTGAATAAAAAAGTTTAGTAAACCTAACTGATAAATTAGCTAGATAATAAATGTAAAATGATATAAAAACGTAAAAAAAAAATAGAAAAATGCAATCCATGAAGGAAAAAATATTATATAAAGTCTTTTGTCAAGTCTTCTACTAATATATGAAGGCTACTACCAAAAGTCTTGTCTTTTACATGTCATGTATGCTTTTATTTAATGTATATGTCTACCAACGTCATAATGCACATCTTCCCACTAAAGGCTATTAATGACTACAACATATGACTATAACTAAGGAAGAATAAAATGTTTTAGTTTTACGTAAAGTCAAAGATATAAATATTTGTTCTATTTTAGAATGATAAATAGAAAATAAATAAAAAAGTTAGGTGTCGTTTGGGGTGGTTGCGAGTTTTTAATTTTTGATTTTCAAAAAATTTCAACCAAGTTTTTACAACTATAAAAACTAAAAAACTAAAAACCATTTTTTATGGTTTCAAAATGGACGTTTTGAAAACAATAAAAAGTTATTTTTAGTTTTCAGTTTTGAGTTATAAAAACTTAGTTGAAATCCTTTGAAAACCAAAAACTGAAAACTTGCAACCACCCCAAACGATCTGTTTTGAGTTGTAAAAAACTTGGTTGAAATGTTTTGAAACCAGAAAACTGAAAACTTGCGACCACCCCAAATTAATGGGGCTTAATATATTAAAGGTACGTTGTAAGTTTTGTATCATAAATGACTTTTAATATTATTATGTATTAATTTTATGTGGGTCCTTTTTAATAAATCCATACTCCGACCATTTTTAGGGTGCATGAGTGTTGGAGGAGAGAGATAGAAAGAAAAAAAAATAAGGAGAGAGAAAGTTAAATATGTGATAATTAATTTAAAGGGGAGAGAAAGAGAGGAAAAGTAAAAATGAGGTGTGAGATGAAGTGTAAAAATTTTTAAGTACGAAAGAATCATAACTCTCCGTCTTATTAAATAGAGTGACATATACACTTTAGGGTCTCACAGACATATATATACTTTAGGGTCTCACATAAATTTTACTCAAATAAAAAGAATATTAAAAATATGAGAAAATTACACTTACATCCCCCGAGTTTTGTCTAAATGATAAAGACATCCTCTCTATGTTTTTGAAATGTAGAAATCTCCCTTCCTATTGACACCGTGAAGATGTTATCTAGGAATGTCAGTTGGACGGAACGAGGGCGGACAATATACTACTCATATCCATACCTGCTAAAATTAACGGATACTCATGTGACTAGTAGGTATTATCACGAGTATCCATTAATTTTTAAGAATTCAAAATTTATAGAATGAAAGAGAGAAAATGCCATATAACATAAATTATCATTATACAATATCATTATGAATTAATATATTAAAAAATATTATTATAAAATAAAAAAATTAAATTTTATCTCATCATAAAATAATAAAGAAATCTTAATATTTTAATATATTTCATCCGTATTCATTTAATAAATATGATGTGCATTGCAAGTATATGGTACAAGTTTTTTTATTGCCATATCGTTTTAGGTAAGGAAGGTGAATGTAATTTTTCCTAAAAAAAATACTGTGTTTTAAAAAGATGGTTGACAGTTGTCGAACCTACACAAAATTATACTTATAATTCTCCGATCTGCAAACTACTTGTAGTAGAATGGTATAAACCGGGTCGAACCCTGAAGATCCACTCAAATTAATCCTTCTTTAGGGGGGTGTTTGATTGATTTGAATAAACTGAAGAAAATAAAAGATCAAGTTAAAAGCAAAGGTTGAATCAATTCAAGACAATATCAATCCAAGGAATTCAGAGACTATTTTGATGGTAAATCATTGGTTATTAATAACATGCATTCAAGAGATTAAATCTATCAACTTAGAATCATGTGGAACCTCTACAATGATCCCGGATTCACTACTGAAATAATTCCCAGAATTCAATTGATTAAGATTAACAAGATCAAATAACCATAAAATCTTATGTTAGATCCAAATCAATTTTATAAACGGAACCCAATTGAAGTAAATAATTAAATGAACACCTTCAATTTAATTGCTTACTATATGCTTTTCAATCATTGTATGATGATTAACCAATCAAGAGTACAACATACATCAATAACAAATTTCATAACCAAAACATGTTAACCAATCAAGCTTTGATAAAAGAAATATGGAATTGAAGTAAGTGGAGTAGAAAAGCATGGTAGATGTAATTCAATCAGCATGTAAATGAAGATCAAACCTCAAAACCAAGATTAAAATAAGCTTGACTCCTTGAATTGAATAAAAACTTAGCCTTCCATGAAGACTTTACAAAAAGATGAACAAAAGTAAATGAAACTCTTAGTAATTTCTACTACAACTTGGATGCTCTTCTCCTTAACAAGCCCTCCTATTTATAGGAGGGGAAAAGATGCCATTCCAAACATGATCACTCAGCAATGACTAAGCATGTTTTGTCCACAAATGAACTTATTGATCAATTACCTAATGCATTTGTCCATTACTTTGAATTATTCACCTACTCTAGCTATCATTCACCTACTTGTCTCCCACTTGCACCGAGCATATCATCCTCAATCTGGCAGAATCCAAGAGAGTTGTCTTCATATGAAATCAAGCTCTGGATCTTAGCTTTCAAATGCCGCTGGGTTGAGCCCAAAAGGAGTTTTCTAGCCCAAGTTATGGCCCAATCATTGAGTGATGGTCAGGTTTTCATATGATGCTGACTATTCGGTCTTCCAAGCCCATTTCGACTCACTAGCCATCCGATTTAGCTTTTGGGTTCTTCATCAAAGTTTTAGGGCTCTCTTTTATCTTTCCTACAATGTAAAGAACATAATTTTTAGATGTCTAGAACTCAAGTTATGCTTGAAATACGAAAATAGTTTAATGCTGAAAAAATGTAATTGAGCCCAATATGAACCTGAATTGGCATAATATGCTTATGACTTGTTAATTAAGCACAAAAAATGCATTAAAAAGTTAAATTTGAGGGATGATTAATGTGTATATTTTGCATTTATCAAATTCCCCCACACTTATCTTTTGCACGTCCCGGGCAAAATTGGAAACAAGCATGAATTATTGACTCAAAGTGGTGCTTTCCAATGAAATTAATGAAATGTAAAGAAAACATGGGCTAGAGGTGATTACAAGACATCATAACATTCATGAATTCTTATCTTTATGCATCTCAAAAATAGAAAGGCAACTTCAATTGAAAATAGTGGATTCAAATTGATAGAACCTCGCAGGAAGTACTCTCAATCTCTCAAGTGTTTAAAAGGTCTGTGTTTCTCTCAAATTCGACCCATGAAAATTGCACTATCATAAGCTTGCTTTTCTTCTACTTATCCACTAAAAATTACACATATATCCACAAATTAAGAGGTCTTTATTAGGGTACTAATGGAGTGACAATTATGTAGAGGTACAAACAAATATGACAAGTTAAACCAAAGAGAGTAAAAGAGGTTTGGAGAACGAATCCAAGTAACAAGTGTGATAGATACATATGAAATCAAACATTGAAGTTTAAGTACATCATTCAATCATTTGGATTCTTCATTCTTTTGCATATCTTCTTTTTTTTTTCTTTTTTTTTTTCTTTTTTTTTAGTTTTTTTTTCATAACAATGAAGCACTAAGTATGTAGCAACCCACATAATTAACATTCCCACACACTTGTTCAAGAATCCATTCTTATGATAAATCCAATACTCTTCTATTCCATAAGGTTAGGTAAAAGTTTGGTTTTATACTTAAGTATGGAACGAGAGACAACAAATAAGGCTTAGAAAGGGTGATTCAAAGGAAAATAATGTAAGGTTGGCTATTTAACTGGGTAATTTATTCAACTGAAAGAAAAATTTGCCTCAATCATTTTTGTTCATGCATGTGCAAGAGTAGTTTCAAAAAGAATCAAAGCAAGTTCTGAAGTAACAAATTCCATGGGTGAAAATCACACAAGAAAGAAAGTTTAATTTGTCAACAAGGCTCAAATCCTCACGGCTAATAACTATCAAAATTGATCCATTCAATTCAAATCTCTGTTGCCAAACCAATTAATTTCAAGATGTTAGGAATGAATTCAATCATGTTATAAAAATCTTAAAATCACCTTTTTTTTCTATGTTTTGTTTTACACTTTTTAACTTTACTGGAAAGCTTAAAACAAAAACACAAATTCTTTTTTTTTTAAACTAACAGGATGCGTATCAAGAGTTAAACATAACTCCTTACTCTGCCATCCTATTAATTTTTTTTTAAAAAAAAAAAAAACGGACCATCTTTTCCCTCCCCCCAACCTAATCAAGACATTGTCCCTAATGTCTTTATAAATTGGTGATTTTATTTTTAAATTGATATTTAAATGAAAAACTATACAAGCACAACTTTAAGAGGAAGGAAAGTTACAACCGAAGAGTGGTATCAGGATCTTCCTTCCTTCCATCATCTTTGTTATTCTTGTCCACCTGCTTTCCTGATGCATAAGGTCCAAGTGAAAGGTTCTGCATTTGTTCAAGAAGTTCGTTAGCATTTGAAGAGCATGCCATGATTCTTTGCAGTCCTAGAGGTATGAATCCTTGATGCATAGCCTGTTCCAGAAAACTTAACAATCCATTATAAAAACCATTAACATTTAAGAACCCTAATGGCTTTTGGTGGAAGTTAGAATTGGCCCAAGACACAACAGTGAAGATATCTTCTAAGGTTCCAAGACCACCAGGTAATGCAATAAATGCATCAGGTTTGTATAGCATTTGTGCCATACGTTCCTGCATTGTTGAAACCCTCAGTACGGAGCCTAGGGTAAGGTTTGTGGTCTTCTTGTTATTACCATCCATTAGAGCAACACCCAAAACTTGGCTCCCCCTTGTGATTGCAGTTCCTGCTGTACAACCCTTCAGGCCTTGTACTCCCCCTCCATACACAACATTGATCTTTCTAGCAGCTAATGCTTTACCAAGGTCATAAGCTGCATGTCGAAATGCTTCATCCTTTCCGAGATTGGTTCCACCAAAGACACAGATACTGTGGAATCTGCGTGTAGATGGTCCTGCAGTTTCTTTAAAGGAAGACATTTTGTTGTACCAATCATTTGTGATAGTGGAAATTTATAAAGATGAAATAATCGGTACAAAGATCAAATTGTCAGATTTTTTTTTCTTTTTCTATTTTTTTTTATTAAGTGTTAATTGATGAAAAGACAAGTAAGGACAAACAAAGATACGCATGAATTATAAAGTCAAAAAGAATCAGCTGAAAAGAAAACTCAAAACAAATTAAAGACAGACGTGAATTATAAAGTCAAAAAGATACAAGTGAAAAGAATTCAAAGATGCACATGCATATGAACAGTAGTTGTGATTTTGGCTCACATCTTCCTCTGGTTTTACGTCCAGTAACGGCTTGAACGCCTTCTATGAGTCGGGGAGTTGCTTCCCATCCAATTTTCTTATAAACTGGCAAACAGGGTCTTTTAGAGTCAGATTCCCAAGACTATATTGTTCCTTCTCCCTTCGGAATAATTCAGCTAAATCAAGAAGAACCATTTGAACCTGTCCACTAGGATGCGTCTCAAGAGCCTGGCTAATGTTATCCAAAGACTCCTTACTCAGTCCATCCTTAATGAATTTAATTTTATCTTCTCGATTTATAGAAGTCATTCCGACATTCTTACATCTCGAGTTACAATTCCATCTTGCACACTTATAACAAACTTGCATTCTTTTTGCTCTTCTTTTTTTAGAAAAAGAGCTCCTACCCATTCCTGACAAATTTCTAGCAAATGAATCTTGAAATTCACCTGCTAAGCGTACCTTGGCCTCGATGATCCAACGTACATCCTCAGGAAGGCCTAAGCGCATCAGTACTCTTAGCCTTTCAAGTCTACATCTGTAAATTTTCCTGAGATCGTCTTGAGGGAGAGTAGGGAACCGAACTCTGAGCTTGGTGAGGGTTTCCTCCATTCTTTCTCTCTAGCAAAGTTGTTCAGTGCAAGTGTGGATTGTTCTGTATATATAATAGTTAAGGAGAACAAATCGAAGCATTGCACAACAAACACAATAATAATAAGATAAAAATAATGAAAACTCTAGAAAACTCTCCACACATAATCAACAAAATGAAAAACACATATCATTAACAACAATAACTGAAGAAAAAATAGAAAAAAAAAATTGGGAAGAGAAATTTCTACTTTAAGTCAAGCCAAGTAGGTGGCATTGTGCAGGTGCACCTCTTCCACCGTATGCTCTTGAAAACCCTCATAGAAGGGCTTAAGCCGATGTCCATTTACCTTGAAGATCTTTTTGGTTGTCTCATCTGTGATCTCTACTGCACCATAAGGAAAAACATTAGTAACCACAAATTGGCCTAACCATCTAGAACGTAACTTACCAGGCATCAGCTTAAGACGAGAATTATATAAGAGCACTTTTTGTCCAACAATGAACTCTTTTCTTGTTATCATCTTGTCATGGAATGCTTTAGTCTTTTCCTTGTAAATTCTGGAATTCTCATATGCTTCCAACCGAATTTCTTCAAGTTCTTGCAATTGAAGCTTTCTATGCATTCCAGCTTTATCCAAGTTCAAATTGCATTGCTTAATAGCCCAATATGCTTTGTGCTCAATCTCTACCGGTAGATGGCATGTTTTGCCAAAGACTATCCGGTAAGGGGACATCCCTATAGGAGTTTTATAAGTTGTTCTGTAGGCCCATAAAGCATCATCAAGCCTTTTGCTCCAGTCTTTCCTATTCGGTTGGACTGTTTTCTCCAGAATTTGTTTGAGTTCCCTGTTGGATACTTCGGCTTGACCATTTGTTTGAGGATGATATGGTGTAGACATCTTGTGCATCACCCCATATTTCTTCAACAAGGATGCCATGTTCCTATTGCAGAAATGAGATCCTTGATCACTGATGATTGCCCTTGGAATTCCAAACCTGCTAAAAATGTTAGACCTGACAAAGTCAATCACAACATGAGAGTCATCAGTGCGAGTGGCTTTTGCTTCTACCCATTTAGAAACATAATCCACAGCCAGTAAAATAAAATTGAAACCAAAAGAGTTAGGGAAAGGTCCCATGAAGTCAATGCCCCAAACATCAAACACCTCACAAAACAACAATGGTTGTTGAGGCATCTCATTTCTACGTGATATGTTGCCCATTCTTTGGCATTGTTCACAATTCTTACAATACCTGTAAGCATCACGAAACAAGGTAGGCCAATACAAACCAGAGTCCAAAACCTTTCTAGCAGTACGTTGAGGTCCAAAGTGCCCACCACATGCAAATGTATGGCAAAAATCTAGAATGGAATTAAACTCATGATCTGGCACACAACGCCTAATGACTTGATCATTGCAAAATTTCCACAGGTAGGGATCTTCCCATACATAATATTTAGAATTGCTTTTAAGTTTATCTATTTGTGCCCTCGATGCATGTGCAGGCAAAACAGATGCAACCAAGTAATTAACTAAATCAGCAAACCAGGGGGTGGTGTCACGCAGTTCCAAAAGTTGTTCATCAGGAAAAGAATCATGAATAGGGAGGGAGTCAGGTGCTCTCTCAATTCTGCTTAAATGATCAGCTACCATGTTTTCTGCACCGCTCTTGTCCCTAATCTCCAAATCAAACTCTTGAAGTAGCAACATCCATCTAATTAACCTTGGTTTTACATCTGGCTTCTTCAATAGGAACTTTAATGCTGCATGGTCAGTAAAAACAACCACTTTAAAATTAAGCAAATATGATCTGAATTTATCAAGTGCAAAAACAATTGCTAATAATTCTTTCTCAGTGGTAGTATAGTTAGCTTGTGCAGCATCTAAAGTTCTAGAAGCATAATATATGACATGAGGAAATTTTCCAACTCTTTGTGCAAGGACAGCTCCCATAGCATAATTGGATGCATCACACATGATCTCAAAAGGGAGTGTCCAATTTGGTGGCTTGATAATTGGAGTTGTGGTCAATGATTTCTTGAGTTGATCAAAAGCCTCCTTGCACCTGTCATCAAAGTTAAAATCAACATCTTTTTGTAGCAAGTTAGAAAGTGGAAGGGCTATCTTGCTGAAGTCTTTGATGAAGCGTCTGTAGAAACCTGCATGACCAAGAAATGATCTAATCTCGCGAATGCAAGATGGGTAAGGTAAACTAGAAATTACATCAATCTTGGCAGGATCCACTTCTATACCCTTCTTTGAAATTACATGTCCTAACACTATACCCTGGTCAACCATAAAGTGACATTTCTCAAAATTAAGAACAAGGTTAGTTTCAATGCATCTATGTAAAACCTTATCTAAACTATCTAAACAGGTTTCAAACGAAGAACCATACACAGTGAAATCGTCCATGAACACCTCCATGCACTTTTCAAGGAAGTCAGCAAAAATACTGACCATAGCACCGCTGGAAGGTACCAGGGGCATTACATAGGCCGAATGGCATCCTCCTATAGGCAAAAGTTCCAAAGGGGCGGGTGAATGTGGTCTTTTCCTGGTCCTCTGGTGCAATGTGAATCTGGAAATAACCTGAAAAGCCATCAAGAAAACAGTAACGAGATTTCCCAACTAAACGCTCAAGCATTTGATCAATAAAAGGCAAAGGGAAATGATCCTTTCTAGTTGCTTGGTTAAGTTTCCTATAATCAATACAAACTCTCCAACTATTTTGCACTCTGGTAGGAATAAGCTCATTCTTATCATTCTTCACTACTGTGAGGCCAGACTTCTTCGGGACCACTTGGACTGGACTTACCCAATGACTGTCAGATATAGGATAAATGATGCCGGCTTGTAAAAGCTTGGTCACCTCCTTCTTCACGACATCCAAAATTAGAGGATTTAGACGTCTTTGTGGCTGCCTTATTGGTTTAGCTCCATCTTCAAGTAAGATCCTATGCATGCACATAGAAGAGCTAATACCAGGAATGTCAGCTAAGGTCCATCCAATTGCCCTTTTATGCTTCCTTAAGACTTGCAACAACCTTTCTTCTTGCTCAGCCTGAAGACTTGTTGAAATAATCACAGGTAACTTTTCATTCTCCTCTAAATAAGCATATTTCAAATGCTTTGGGAGTTGTTTGAGCTCCAATGTAGGTGGTTGCTCAATTGAGGGAAGTGTCCTGGTGGATGGAATTGCATCTGCAACCTGTAACTCAACAACATCCAATTCAATCAAATCATTACCTTCTAGCTCTGTTGAATCATCAGGTACACCTGTATCATGAAAATCCTCCTGCAAGTAAGTATCAATCTCATCACAAACAGGACATAATATAGAATCTACACAATTGTTACAGGTGTAAAAATCATGTAAATCAGCAAAAGAAGGGAAATCTTCATTAAACATCTCAGAATAGGTATCATCAACCAGATCATCTAGTAACTCAATATGAAAAACAGAGTGCTCCTCCATGGGATGCTTCATAGCATCAAATATATTAAATCTGAAAATATCATCTCCAAACTCCATGGAAAGAGTTCCTGCATGGACATCAATATTTGTTCTAGCTGTCTTAAGGAATGGTATCCCTAGAATAATCGGAGCCTTATTGGATTTAGACTCTCCCTCCATATCTAAAATGTAGAAATCTGCAGGGAAAATCAAATCATTAACTTTAACAAGGACATCCTCAATAAGTCCAGCAGGGTATGCATTACTCCTATTAGCTAGTTGGATGACAACACCTGTACTCTGCAAAGGTCCAATGGCAAGAGAGTTAAAGATAGACATAGGCATAACATTAATTGAAGCACCTAAATCTAACAAAGCATTTTCAAATTTACAATTGCCAATTATGCAAGGGATAGTAAACGTCCCTGGATCTTTGCACTTTGTGGGCATTTGTTGAATGATGGCTGAAACGTTTTGTCCCATACTAATCTTTTCATCTCCCTTCAGCCTTCTTTTGTGTGTTCACAAGTCTTTGAGAAACTTAGCATATCTTGGAATTTGCTTGATTGCCTCCAGAAGTGGAATATTGACTTCCACTTTCCTAAAGGTTTCCAAGATCTCCTTCTCCATCTCGTCTACCTTCCTGGATTTTGCAGCTCTTTGAGGAAATGGTAGTGGTACATTATGCTGCATACTTTTCTCAGAATTTCGAAAAGATGCATCAACATCTGATGGCTTTGCTCCTTCTGCGTGATCCAATGGTTGTACTTTTGTATCATCTGGTGCATTGTTTGAATGAAGTCTTGGTTTTTTAGCAGCTTTCTGTATGTTTGACTCATCCATCACCCTTCCAGACCGAAGGGAAATTGCATTGACATTGGGGTTCACCACTGGTTGAGCAGGCAACTTATCGGAACCTTTAGATTGCATCTCATTTAGTGAAGAGGCAAGTTGTCCAATTTGAATTTCTAAATTCTGAATGGTAGCCTCCGTCCTTTGCTGGAATTGCAGATTTGTTGTAGCCATTTGCTTCACAAGATCTTCTAGTGAAGGTTCAGAGTTAGGTTGTGAAGGCTGTTGAGCTGCAACATTTTGTTGATGCATTTGATGTTTCACAGGTTACTGGTAAGATGGTCTACTAGTACCTGCATTATGCTGAAACTGTTGTTGAGGTTGTGGTCTTGTATTGTTACCCCACCTCAAATTGGGATGATCTCTCCATCCAGGATTATATGTATTTGAGTAAGGATCATAACGTTGTTGTTGTTGTGATCTCCCATGGAAAGCTCCAGTTACAGCAACAGATTCACCTGCTTGAATGGTAGGGCAAACATCAGTTGGATGAGATGAGCAATTACAGATACCACATACCTTTTCCGGTGCTTGCAAAAGTAGTTGTTGTGTTTGAGAAGGTTGTTGCTGAGCTACTGCCACTTGTCTCACTAAGGATGTTAGCTCATCAAGTCTATTCTGCAGCCTTTGTTGTTCTTCCTGTGACACTTGAATTTCGTTCACTGCCCGAGTTGGCGTGATTCTGGTCCCAAATTGTTGGGTGTTGGAAGCCATGGTAGAGATAAGGCTTCTTGCTTCATGGATGCTTTTGTTCATTAATGCACCACCACTTGCTGCATCGATCATGGTTCTTTCCATAGGCAATAATCCTTCATAAAAGTATTGGATTAAAAGTTGATCGCTTATTTGGTGGTGTGGGCAGCTGGCACACAACTTTAAAAATCTCTCCCAGTACTCGTACAGAGTCTCTCCAGTCATTTGCCTAATTCCGCAAATTTCCTTTCTGATAGCACCAGTTCTTGAAGCAGGGAAGTATTTCTCCAAGAATACCTTCTTCATGTCATTCCAACATGTTACAGAACCTGCAGGAAGATAAAACAACCAATCTTTAGCAACATCAGTAAGTGAG
This sequence comes from Sesbania bispinosa, assembly GCA_026901365.1. Taxonomy (NCBI): domain Eukaryota; kingdom Viridiplantae; phylum Streptophyta; class Magnoliopsida; order Fabales; family Fabaceae; genus Sesbania; species Sesbania bispinosa. The sequence continues at coordinate 23,362 of QLOH01001011.1, forward strand.
AAAGGAAAAGCTCTCAATTTGATGTGCTCCTCAGCAACTCCTTGAGGTTTCATGGAGGAGCAAACCACTTCAAACTCTTTTAGATGTTTGTGTGGATCTTCTCCTGCAAGACCATGAAATTTCGGAAGCAAGTGAATTAAACCAGATTTAAGTTCAAAATCAACATCCAAGTTTGGATATTCAATGCACAAAGGTTGGTATGTAACATCAGGAGCAGCCAACTCCCTCAAAGTTCTATCCTGCACATTGTTAGCCATTTGTTCAAATTGATTTATATCAACAGGTTGTTTAACTTGAGCAAACAATTTTCTCTTAGATCTGTGTAAAGTTCTTTCAATTTCTGGATCAAATTCAATTAATTTTGAAGTAGAAGATCTAGTCATAAACTAGGAAAAAAAAAGAAGGAAACAAAAGAACTAAAAAAAAATCACAATAAAAAAAAATAAATAAAAGGATACTATCAAGTGGATCCCCGGCAACGGCGCCAAAATTTTGACAGTTGTCGAACCTGCACAAAATTATACTTATAATTCTCCGATCTGCAAACTACTTGTAGTAGAATGGTATAAACCGGGTCGAACCCTGAAGATCCACTCAAATTAATCCTTCTTTAGGGGTGTTTTTGATTGATTTGAATAAACTGAAGAAAATAAAAGATCAAGTTAAAAGCAAAGGTTGAATCAATTCAAGACAATATCAATCCAAGGAATTCAGAGGCTATTTTGATGGTAAATCATTGGTTATTAATAACATGCATTCAAGAGATTAAATCTATCAACTTAGAATCATGTGGAACCCCTACAATGATCCCGGATTCACTACTGAAATAATTCCCATAATTCAATTGATTAAGATTAACAAGATCAAATAACCATAAAATCTTATGTTAGATCCAAATCAATTTTATAAACGGAACCCAATTGAAGTAAATAATTAAATGAACACCTTCAATTTAATTGCTTACTATATGCTTTTCAATCATTGTATGATGATTAACCAATCAAGAGTACAACATACATCAATAACAAATTTCATAACCAAAACATGTTAACCAATCAAGCTTTGATAAAAGAAATATGGAATTGAAGCAAGTGGAGTAGAAAAGCATGGTAGATGTAATTCAATCAGCATGTAAATGAAGATCAAACCTCAAAACCAAGATTAAAATAAGCTTGACTCCTTGAATTGAATAAAAACTTAGCCTTCCATGAAGACTTTACAAAAAGATGAACAAAAGTAAATGAAACTCTTAGTAATTTCTACTACAACTTGGATGCTCTTCTCCTTAACAAGCCCTCCTATTTATAGGAGGGGAAAAGATGCCATTCCAAACATGATCACTCAGCAATGAATAAGCATGTTTTGTCCACAAATGGACTTATTGATCAATTACCTAATGCATTTGTCCATTACTTTGAATTATTCACCTACTCTAGCTATCATTCACCTACTTGTCTCCCACTTGCACCGAGCATATCATCCTCAATCTGGCAGAATCCAAGAGAGTTGTCTTCATATGAAATCAAGCTCTGGATCTTAGCTTTCAAATGCCGCTGGGTTGAGCCCAAAAGGAGTTTTCTAGCCCAAGTTATGGCCCAATCATTGAGTGATGGTCAGGTTTTCATATGATGCTGACTATTCGGTCTTCCAAGCCCATTTCGACTCACTAGCCATCCGATTTAGCTTTTGGGTTCTTCATCAAAGTTTTAGGGCTCTCTTTTATCTTTCCTACAATGTAAAGAACATAATTTTTAGATGTCTAGAACTCAAGTTATGCTTGAAATACGAAAACAGTTTAATGCTGAAAAAATGTAATTGAGCCCAATATGAACCTGAATTGGCATAATATGCTTATGACTTGTTAATTAAGCACAAAAAATGCATTAAAAAGTTAAATTTGAGGGATGATTAATGTGTATATTTTGCATTTATCAATGGTCATGAAATCTAACCTTTGTTTTCAAGTTTGTACAATACTAGTAAACAACCCGTGCCATGCACGAGCTCAATATTCCGAAAATATAAAGTAAAAGAAGTGAGCATTTGAGGTGAAGAAAAAGATTTGATCATCCGAGCAAAAAATTCCAGCACAAAATAAATGTGTTGAAAGAGATAAAGAGGGAAAGAAGATGAAAATGAAAGAAATTTGAACGGAGAACAAAGGCGAAAAAAGGGCAACTTGAGTGGAAAAAAATGACAATTATAAACCCAATGATATTTAGAACCCTAATTTAAAATAAAAAATTTGATTAAATCGGATGAATAATAAAAAAAATATTAAAATATCTATTGGATTGTATAGTTATAGATAGACAAAGATAGTGAACATCTGAGGTTAAACAAATGTGGAACAAAAGATCCGAGCATCCAAGTTGGAGCATCTGAGCCGAGCATCCAAGCACAAAGCAAATGTGTTGAGAGAGAGAAAGCAGGAAAAAATAACATTTAGAATCCCAATAAACAATAAAAAAATATTTAAATTGAATGAATAGTAAAAAATAAAATACTTATTAGATTGTATAATTATAGGTAGATAAAGATAGTGATCATCTTATTCGGAACATCCGAGCAGAGCACCTGAGTTTAAGCAAATGTGGAGAAAAAAATGTGAACATCCGAGCACAAAGCAAGTGTGTGGAGAGAGAAAGTAGGATAAGGTGACATTTAGAATCCCAACGACATTTAGAATCCCCATGAAGAATAAAATTTTTGATTAAATCGAATAATGGTGAAAAAAATATTAAAATACCTATTAGATTGTATAATCATATTATATATAGATAAAGATGGTGATCATCCGAGATAGGGCCACTGAGCAGAGCACCCGAGGTTAAGCAAATGTAAAGCAAAGATGGAAAAAGTGACATTTAGAATCCCAATGAAGAATAATTTTTTTATTAAATCGAATAAATAGTGAAAAAATTATTAAAATACCCATTGAATTGTATAATTATAGATAGATTATAGAGTACGATTACAATTACAATATTATGTGGATTTGAATATAATGAAGATGGTAAATGTTTGGTGCAAATTTCAAATATGTCACCATAGAGAGAAGGATGCAAACCATAGTAAATGTTAATTTCTTTTACACTCATTGGTAGTGAAACCTATATATGTTAGTGCAATTTTTTCTTTGACTTTAAGCAGCCTGAGCAATGCACCGGGTTCGGTTCGGTTCATTAGACTCATCGGATTGAACCAAACCAATGAACACCCCTAAATAATATATTAGAAAAATACACAGTAAATTTGATGTAAATCTACACATTATATTATATTACCACATCCAAACTTTAGTATCAATTTCAATAAATATATATGTACTCATGTGTATCAATATCTACAAATTAAATAATATCTCAACAAATATATTTGTACTCATGTGGATCAATATCTACAATTGAAACAATTTTAATGTAAATAATATATTAACAAAATACACAACAAATTTGATGTAAATAAACACATTTTATTATACTACCACATCCAAACTTTAGTATCAATCTCAACAAATATATTTATACTCATATGTATTAATATCGACTAATTAAACAATTTCATTTTGAATAAAAGAGATGACATGACTTTAGATAACAAAAAAATAGTAATAATAATAATAATAAAATAACTAATGAAATATTTTACAAATGCATCAATACATTTTATTACATTACCACATCCAATCTCTAGTGTCTATCACAACAAATATATTTGTACTCATGTGTATCAATATCTACTAATTAAACAATTTTAATTTGAATAAAAGAGATGATACGACTTTTGATAAAAAAAATAGTAGTAATAATAATAATAATAAAATAACTAATGGAATATTTTTAAAATGCATCAACACATTTTATTATATCACCACATCCAATCTCCAGTGTCTATCACAACAAATATATTTGTACTCATGTGTATCAATATCTACTAATTAAACAATTTTATTTTGAATAAAAGAGATGACACGAATTTTGATAACAAAAAGTAGTAATAATAATACAATAACTAATTAAATATTTAAAAATGTACCAACACGTTTTATTATATTACCACATCCAAACTTTAGTATCAATCTCAACAAAGATATTTGTTGTCATGTGTACCAATATCTACTAATTAAACAATTTTTCTTTGAATAAAAGAGATGACACGATTTTTAATAATAAAAAGTAGTAATAATAATAAAATAACTAATGAAATACTTTAAAAATTCACCAATACATTTTATTATATTACCACATCCAAACTTTTGTATTAATCTGAACATATATATTTGTACTCATGTGTATCAATATCTACTAATTAAACAATGTTATTTTAAATAAAAGAGATGACACGACCTTTTATAACAAAAAGTAATAATAATAATAATAATAATAAAATAACTAATGAAATACTTTAAAAATGCACCAACACTTTTTATTATATTGTCACATACAAACATTAATATCTATCTCAACAAATAAATTTGTACTCATGTATATCAATATTTAGTAATTAAACAATTTTATTTTGAATAAAAGAGATGACAGGACTTTTGATAACAAAACGTAGTAATAATAATAAAATAACAAATAAAATATTTTAAAAATGCACCAACACATTTTATTATATTACCACATCCAAACTTTAGTATCAATCTCAACAAATATATTTGTACTTATGTGTATCAATATCTACTAATCAAACAATTTTTCTTTGAATAAAAGAGATGACACGACTTTTAATAATAAAAGTAGTAATAATAATAAAATAACTAATGAAATATTTTAAAAATTCACCAACACATTTTATTATATTACCACATCCAAACTTTAGTATTAATCTCAACAAATATATTTGTACTCATGCGTATGAATATCTACTGATTAAACAATGTTACTTTAAATAAAAGAAATGACACCACTTTTTATAATAAAAAGTAATAATAATAATAATAAAATAACTAATGAAATACTTTAAAAAAGCACAAACACATTTTATTATATTGCCACATACAAACTTTAGTATCTATCTCAACAAATAAATTTGTACTTATGTGTATCAATATTTACTAATTAAACAATTTTACTTTTAATAAAAGAGATTACATGACTTTTGATAACAAAAAGTAGTAATAATAATAAAATAACTAATAAAATATTTTAAAAATGCACCAACACATTTTATTATATTACCACATTCAAACTTTAGTATCAATCTCAACAAATATATTTGTACTCATGTGTATCAATATCTACTAATCAAATAATTTTCTTTTGAATAGAAGAGATGACACGATTTTGATAACAAAATTAGAAATAATAATAAAATAACTAATAAAATATTATTAAAAGTTGAATGAATAGTGATTTTAATATTAAAAAATTAATTGAATTGTATAAGAAAATAGATTTCATTCCAAGAAAACGTGTCTGCTTAATTTTCTAACCTCTGAAATGCTGAATCATAACGGTTATTATGGAGTCTAAGTAGACCCACTTCCCAATGTTTCCCTTTTCTCCGTTCCGTTCCACATACGCTAGAAGGCTTGCTTCCTAGTTGGGTCTTTTATCAGGACCAATACTGTATTAAATGGAGTTTGTTTTCTTAAAATTTGGAAGGTGAATTCCCAAAGCTGGCTTTATTTGTTTAGGGTGGACTATAGTCTGCCGTGAGTGTAAAAAATTTGCATTAAATTTATTGGAAAGTATAATTATACATAAAACAGTGTGGACATTAAATTTATTAAAAAATATAACTATATATAAAACAGTGTGGTACAATGTACCACACTGTTATTTGAGGTGAGTGGACTCAGGGAGAGAGAGAGAGAGAATGAGGGTCTCTGAGCACACAGACCCACGGTTGTAAAAATAGTGGTGCACTGTTTTATGTAGGTTTATCATGACCCTAAATTTATAGAAAAAATACCAAATTTGTTACAGATTTTTGTTATAAATTTTTTATAATCCATAGCGAACCATAGTCGCTACTTTATAATCCTAATTAATAAACCAAATCATTCTCCTATTGTGCCACTGATCACACCAAATAGAAAAATTTGTTTAATTTTTTTCATCACACCATTATTAATATCCAAGAATTTAATCGATCAAATGAGTTATTTTAACTGCGGCTAGACACTACGCCAGGCCAGCATTACAGTCCATGGAGGAAAAAGTGTTGTATGAAGTCTTTTACCAAGTCTTCCACTCATATATGGAAGTCTACTACCAAAAGTCTCCTCTTTCATATGTCATGTAGGAGAATATGCGAGTCTATTAATGACTTCATAAGGGCATGACTTTAGTCTACAACATATGACTATAACTAAGGAATAAGAAAATGCTTTAGTTTCATGTCAAATCAAAGATATAAGTATTTTTGCTATTTCAGAATGATAAATAAAAAATAAAAAAATAATAGAGTTAAATATGTTTTTAATTTCTATTAATATAGAAAAATTTAATTTTGGTCTTCCATCTATCTTTTTCTTTAATTTTAATCCTCAATTTTTTAAAATTACATGTTTTCAGTTATCATATAGCTTTAGCATAATCATAATGGTGTAGATCTCTTCCCATTACAAATCTATTAATGAAATTAAGGCAAGGGCTTGACTTCAGTCTACAATGTATCTAACTATAAGGAAGAAGAAAATGTTTTAGTTTTATGTCAACTCAAATATATATATATATATATATATATATATATATATATATGAGAATGGATCAAATTACACCCGTGTAAGTTATACCAAGTATTATACTGCTGAATAATTTTTTAATTGATCATTGTATTGTGTAATCCACCGTTGGATTAAAAGTTACTATCATATAGATCATACATATAAAATTTTACATTAATCCGAAATTATTTGATATGTCATTCAGATGTCTCAAAATTAACATTATATATACATTTGAAACATATGAAAAACCTAATCATTTGATTATCAAGTTATTGATGTCAAAATTTTACGAAATTTGACACATATAATCATGATGATGAATAAACATAATTCAACGGTTGGATTACTAAAACACATTCAATTTGTAGTTATTAGCGGTGTAATACTTAATGTAACTTACACTGGTGTAAGTTGAATCAACATAATTCAACGGTTGGATTACTAAAAAACACATTCAATTTGTAGTTATTAGCGGTATAATACTTAATGTAACTTATACCGGTGTAAGTTGAACCCTCCTCTGTGTGTGTGTATATATATATATAGGAGGGATCTAGATCCAATGTGATTTTTATTAATCCAACTGTTGTATTATATTTATTCATCATCTTGATTATCTGTGTAAAAATTCATAAAATTTGAACACTAATAAACTGATAATCAAATGATCCCTTTTTTCATATATTTCAAATGTATATATGACGTTAATTTTAAGATATCTCAATGACATATCAAATAATTTCGGATTAATGTAAAACTTTATATGTATGATCTATATGATAGTAACTTTCAATCCAACAGTAGATTACTTAATACAATGCTCTGTTAAAAAGTTATTTGACGGTGTAATACTTGGTGTAACTTACACCGGTGTAATTTGATACCTCCTCATATATATATATATATATTTGCCATTTTAGAATGATAAACAGAAAATAAAAGAAAAATATAATATAAAGGTTGTAAGTTCTGTATCATAAATGGCTTTTAATATTATTAGGTACTCCCTCCGAATTCAATTATAAGCAAAAAAAACATCCATATATGGTGGGCTAAAATATAAGCAAAACTTAACTAATTTCACCCTATTCAATGACATCATCCCAAATAACCTTTTATTTAATTCAGATTTTATTTTCCAACCACTCTATTTAATGAATCATGTGTCAATAGAAAAAGAATGTGTCCACTTAAAACAAGTTTCAATAAAATTGAATATAAGGTAATTTAGACAATATAATTACTTTTTAGATGATATCAAGAAAATTAAATGAGTTTAACTAACTTTCTTAATAAATGTGAATTTAGTTATTTTTGCTTATATTTGAATCCGGAGGGAGTATTATTTTTAGAGTTTAATTATTATACATTGAGAGTGTAAAAAAGTTTTACACTATTCCCCAATGATGTACTATCACATATAACACCTCATGTGTTATTAAACCCAATAAATGATGTGACAACATATCATTGGATGACGATGTAAAACTTTTATACGCTGTCAGTGTATACTTATTAAATCCTTAATTTTATGTAATCCTATTTAATAAATTAATACCCCATTTTGGGGTGTATGAGTGCAGAAGGAGAGATAAAAAGAAAAAAATGAAGAGAGAAATAAAAGGTTAAAGACGTATTGGTATTAATGTAAAAGGGAGAGGAAGAGAGAGTACCCGCTTTGTGCCCGACAGTACCCCGAGAGATTAGTCTCTCACCTACCGAGTGGGAGAATACTTTGGAAAACAAAAAAAAAAAAGGAGAGGAAGAAAAAAGAATGAGGTGTGAAATGGAGTGTAAAAATTTTAAGTATGAACGAATCATAACTCTTCATCCTATAAATAGAGAGATGGATCCAGAGGGGGTATAGCGAGGGGCCTTGGCCCCCCTCTCTTACTCCTTCCTTAGTACTTAGTAGTATTGTTATTGTTATTAACATTAAAAAAACTAAATGTATTGCTATATAAAAATTATGTTTAATTACTATTTTCATACATGCATATTTGATATAAAATATCAATTTTTGTTTTATTATTGATATCACGCTATAAGAATATTATGAAAAAAAATTATCATAACTATTATATATTATAAAAAGTTTAATAAAGCTCCTTAAACTAGTAACTTATAAACAATTTCAGCCCATTCAAATTATTTCTGGATCCATCCCTGATTAGGAACATCCACGTCATAACGGGGCTAACTCTCCCGTTGATTGATTGACATATATACTTTAGGTCTCACATAAATTTTACTCAATAAAAAGATGGTCATGAAATCTACGTTTCCAAGAAATCTTGTCTGCTTAATTTTCTGACCTCTGAAATGGGATATTGACTTGAATCATAACGGTTATGGAGTCTAAGTTGACCCACTTCCCATGTTTCCTTTTCTCCGTTCCGTTCCACATACGCTAGAAGGCTCTTCCTAGTTAGGTCTTTTATCTTCACAAGAATCACGACCAATACTATATTAAATGGAGTATGTTTTCTTAAAATTTGGAAGGTGAATTCCCAAAGCTGGCTTTATTTGTTTAGGGTGGACTATAGTCTGCCGTGAGTGTAAAAAATTTGCATTAAATTCATAGAAAAAATACCAAATTTGTTACAGATCTTTGTTATATTTTTTTAATAATCCATAGTGAACCATTGTCGCTACCTTATAATCCTAAAACAAACCAAATCATTCTCCAATTGTGCTACTGATCACACCAAATAGAAAATTTTGTTTAATTATTTTTATCACACTATTATTAATATTCAAGAATTTAATCAATCAAATGAGTTATTTTTACTGCGGCTAGACACTACGCCAACAATACAGTCCATGGAGGAAAAAAGTCTTTTACCAAGTCTTCCACAAATATATGAAGTCTACTATCAAAAGTCTCGTCTTTCATATGTTCTATTAATGACTTCACAAGGGCATGACTTTAGTCTACAACATATGACTATAACTAAAAGGAATAAGAAATTGCTTTAGTTTCATGTCAAATCAAAGATATAAGTATTTTTGCTATTTTAGAATGACAAATAGAAAATAAACAAAAAAATATAATATATTGAAGGTTGTACGTTCTTTTATCATAATAGAATTCTAGAAATAAATGGTTGAGATGAATGATGCACGCTTTACGAAATACGTTGAATGGAAATGATTTAAAATCAATTTTCAAAACCATGGTTTTGTTGAACTAGAATTTAAAACAAACACGCTATCATCGTAGACTTTTCTTAAATATAAATCTATATAAATTAATGTGTTTGTTTAGCTCTCCAAAGAGCAGCTAAAACTCTATTCTCTTGGTAGAATTATAATGGGGGGCTATTTTCTTATATTCCAAGTATTGTTGGTGTTCTCCTCCATTCTTGGATTCAACTCAGCAACCAAGAATGGAGAGACAAAATGCATAGAGAGGGAAAGACATGCACTGCTCATGTTCAAACAAGGCCTCCAAGATGACTATGGCATCTTGTCTTCATGGAAGGATGACCCAAATGCAGATTGTTGCAAATGGAAGGGAGTTCAATGCATCAATGAAACAGGCCATGTTCAAGGGCTTGATCTGCATTTTTCAGAAAAAGGTTATTTGAGTGGTGAAATCAATCCTTCAATTACTGAGCTACAACATCTCACATATCTAGACCTCAGTTGTTTATCTAGTGATAAGTATCACATCCCAAGATTTATGGGCTCCTTCAGCAACTTACAATATTTCAATCTCTCATATGGTGGTTTTGTTGGGCACATTCCTTACCAACTTGGAAATCTCACACAATTGCTCTATCTTGATCTTAGCTGCAATTTTCTTGTTGGAGCAATCCCTTTGCAACTTGGGAATCTTTCAATGTTACATTCCCTTAAGCTTGGTTTCAATTCTGATCTCAGAATTAATGACCATAATGAGTGGCTGTCAAATCTCTCTTCTTTAAGAAATCTTGACTTGAGTGGAGTTCTTAATCTCAACCATACTTCTCAGAATTGGCTGCATATCCTTGCTAAGTTTCCTTTGCTTAAAGAAATGAGACTTAGTGGTTGTGGCCTTTTTGATGTAGAAACTCTTCCTTGGAGTGATCTTCCTTTGAACTTTTCCACTTCTCTTAGTATCCTTGATCTTTCCTACAACTCTTTGGCATCACCAACCATATTCCATTGGGTGTTAAACTTCAGCTCCAATCTTCAAGAGCTTTACCTTGGCAATAATCTTTTAAGAGGTACCATTCCTGATAATTTTGGCAACATAATGCATTCACTTGAATATCTACAATTCTCTGGTAACAGTCTAGAAGGCAACATTCCAAAATCTATTGGGAATATATGTACCTTGAAATCATTTACAGCTTTTGGTAATCACTTGAGTGGAGAGCTTTCAAGTTTTATTCATAACTCTTCAAAGTGCAGTGGTTCCTTGTTACAGGAATTGGATTTATCTAGAAACCAGATTTCTAGTATGTTACCTGACCTTTCAACTTTCTCATCTTTGAAAGTATTGAGGCTTTGGGAGAATCATGTACATGGAAAAATACCAACAAGCCTTGGATCACTTTCTGAGTTGGAGTATTTGTGCATGAATGGAAATTCTTTTGATGGAGTGGTCTCTGAGTCCCATTTCACCAACCTCACCAAATTAAAGTTCCTAGATATGTCACATAACTCATTGACTATCAAGGTTAGTTCTGATTGGGTTCCTCCTTTTCAATTACACTCTTTGTATCTAACATCATGCCAACTAGATTCTGGCTTTCCTAATTGGCTTCAGACTCAAAATGACTTGTGGATTCTTGACATTTCAAATGTTAAGAATTTGAATCCCATACCTGAATGGTTTTGGGGTAAATTGCAAGCACTAAACACCTTAAATATTTCATACAACAATATTTCTGGCACAATTCCAAATCTGCCATTCAATTTCACTTACAACCCAGAACTGTATTTGTCTTCAAACCAATTTGAAGGCTCCATTCCCTTGTTCTTTTCACAAGCATCAGCATTGCACCTCTCTCAAAATAAATTTTCAAACTTGGTGTCATTTCTATGTGGCCAAAGAAGAGCTCAAGTGTTGGGAATTTTGGATGTATCAGACAATCAATTACAGGGAAAGTTTCCTAGTTGTTGGAATAATCTAAACTCACTAGAGTATCTTGACCTGAGCAATAACAAATTATCAGGAAATATTCCCTCCTCAATGGGTGCCCTTGTTAATATGAAGGCTTTGGTTTTGAGAAATAATAGTTTGACTGGAAAAATTCCATCCTCCTTGAAGAACTGGTCCAAGTTGGCCTTTTTGGATTTAGGAGAAAACAAGTTGTCTGGCCCAATACCTTCATGGATAGGACAAAGCTTGCAACAATTGGTGACCTTAAGCTTGAGAGTGAATTATTTCTATGGAAGTCTACCTTCACATCTTTGTCTTTTAACAAATATTCAAGTTTTGGATCTCTCACTGAATAACTTCTCAGGGGGAATCCCAACATGCTTGAATAAGTTTACTTCAATGACTCAGGAAGGTACAAACACAAGTGAGTTAATGCATCATGCATATTTCTCCCAGTATGGATATGCTAGCTTTTATAATTTCTACCTACTCTTGACTTGGAAAGGAGTAGATCATGGCTTCAACAACGAGGAGTTGCTTCTAAAGAGCATTGATCTCTCAAGCAATCATCTCACAGGAGAAATACCAACAGAAATTGAGTGCTTATTTGGATTGGTTTCATTAAATTTATCAAGGAATAATCTCAATGGGGAAATCATTTCAAAAATTGGAAACTTGAAGTCACTAGAGTTTCTTGATTTGTCAAGAAATCATCTTTCAGGCAGAATTCCTTCTAGTCTGGCTCAAATTGATCGTCTCACTATGTTGGATTTGTCAAACAATCATCTCAATGGAAAAATTCCAATTGGAACACAGATTCAGAGCTTTAATGCTTCAAGTTTTGAAGGAAATTCCAATCTTTGTGGAGAACCACTTGATAGAAAATGTCTAGAAGATGAGCCAATAGATCATCAGAAGCCATCAGTACTTGCAGGAGATGATAATTCACTATTTTTGGAAACCTTATACATGAGCATGGGGCTAGGATTCTTCACAGGTTTCACTGGCTTCATAGGGTCAATATTAATACAATCATCTTGGAGAGAAACCTATATCAGATTCTTGAATACCTTGGTATTCAGAATCTGCATGTGCCTGAAGCAGTGAATGTGGCTAGATGATCTAAGGTTCTGTTCTTTCATACTCTATTATTTCCATTTTTGTGGTTTAATTGAATCATGGCTGAATGTGTCTTGTTCTTGTATATAAAAATGGAAGAATAATTAAAGATACACATGGCAGAGTAGTGTTTTGGATGAAATTCAAACTCCTCTTTTATGGTTTATATTATAAGATGTAAAATCAAATTTTGAAAGCTGAAAATAGGAAACCATTCCAAACATAACATTAAATTTCTAGTTTTGATTCTTCACCAAAGACGCTTGAGGCGCTAAACCTCAATGACCCCTTGCACACTCTAGCTATTTCTTTCAGGACTGTGCAGAAAGCTTTATTGAATAGTATTGAAAGTTCTGGCAACTTACCCAATTATTGTACCAAAAAGTCAACTCGTACCTTCAAATTGATAATTGATGTCACTATGAATAATTTTGGTTTTGAGGTTTGTACTTAGTTGGGTAATTAGCGATATTTTCTCTGTTTATATGAACATAATCATTGTTGTTCATTAAAAGGTTACTCTGTTTAGAAATGAAAAGCTCTCCCTCTTTTTTTCTTGCCCATATGTTCGGCCCCAAACGAGGTTTATACAATGGAAATTGCACTGCTTTAATGTTGCTTAGATGTGTTACCAAAAAAAAAATGTTGCTTAGATGTACTGAAATTATTATTATTATTATTATTATTATTATTATTATTATTATTATTATTATTATTATTTTTGCAGGATCTCCTATTCCTATTGTGTGGATTGAAAGCATCTTCTGTTCTTATGAATAGTATCAGTGTACTTTGGGTAGCATGCTGCAGTACCCTGTTGAGTGTGTTTGATTATGTATGAGATGAATGCCTCTTCTTCTCTAGTTAAATATTTCCTGTCAGAGTTTGACTGCGTTTTGTTGTTCAATTTTCAAGTTTTGTAGTTTCTGAAAGGAAATGTAGGGACGTTTGCTATCAAGATTGTGATACATCCTCCAAAAATAACAAGAAATGGTCCTATCCCTTTTAAGAGAGTAATAATTTATAACGAGTTTGTTCACACACTCATGCTTTTCGTCCTTCGCAATTTACATTTGTTACTATTTATGTCATTCTATCTTGAAACAAGTTTTTCTATACTAATGATCCCTTTTTCTTACTAGCAAATAACAAATAAAAAGGCACACTCCCCTTGTCTCTGAAAAATATCAAATGAAATATATCTGATATCCTTTATGATCCTATATCACGAAATGTGCTTTGTTTTCATCTGACAGGCGAAAAAGAAAAAGCTCTGTGCTCAATTCATATTGCTCACTTTGACAGTAGGTCATGGAAATAGTTCAATCATGAGTATGCATCAATTCTACCAAGCAAACAAACAAGGTATAGAAGCAAAGAATGACAATAAGCTGTAAGCATACAATACGAGATATTTGAACATCCATTCAATATGTAAAGACAAACAGATCCCGTTAATCAATTCAAGCATCACGTGGTTCATTCTAAAATATTTCTCATAAAATCGTTCTTTCAAAGTTGTAGACATAAAATAGAAATGTTATGGACTTTACTAAACTAATTGAGTATCTGAGCATGGTAGCATTTGAACAACCATCTAACTGTTTAAACATCTCACGTCCATAAATTTAAATGTGAAAGATCAAATCTAACTTTCAAGTATCTTCAGGATAACAAAGTAATTAAAGAAAAGAAATACAACCCAAGTATCTAGCAATGCTTATTCTACATTACCCGTAGCACAATAAGCACTCCATCTGCTGAAAATTGATGATTGTTGTTGAGCTTGTCACAGATCCAGCGTCACCCACTCACCAAACTCTAAACTGCTCCACACATTCTTCCGTCTCATTCAGCGTCTTCGATTATGCCTCCTCTTTCTCCGGCTGCTTCTATCTTCAGAATCAGAGTCTGAAACAGAATCTGAATCAGATGATTCTGATGATGTACTGTGCCTCCTGCGTCTTCCTCTCTTCTGCTTCTTCTTCCTCCTCCGTCTTCTTTCTTCCTCTGAATCAGATGATGAACTGTAATCTGAACTACTTTCTGAAGAATAGTCTGATCCTGTAACTGATGATGAACCACTATCAGTCTCAAAAACTGAATCCTCACTATCACTACCAGAATCAGAGTCAGACCGATGTTTCCTTTTGGTTTTTTTGGAACTCGTTTTAGCCTTTTCCTCCTTAGCATCAAGATTATTGTTCTCCAAATCATGAGTCACAGACACATTCGCCCTCAATTTAGGATTTTTAAGTTGCTGGGTCCGAGATGGTCTTGAAATGTAAACCCGTTCATTCTTGCATTCATATGTCCAGTGGCCACTTTGGAAACACTTTTGGCACTGTGCCGTGCCACCCATAGTTGACATTGTAGGCTTGAGGTTTTTTCTTTCACCCAATTTAACAGCTTTCTCAGTACTCATCAAATACATCTGCCTTTTCGCTTCCCTTTTCTCCTGCCATCTACTAGGCCCTTCTTCCTTCTGACCATAGGCATTCACATTTCGAGCAGCCGCAGCTGCTGCCCTTTCAGCCTGAGCACGACTAAGGCCTTTAGCAGCACTCAAGGCTGCAGCTTTGATTCTGTCAGCTGCAGCCTGAGACTTTTCTTCCTTCTTACTTGACATGTTCTATGTATTTCCTAAAATGTCTCTTTCACAACAGATGAATAAACTCTGCAAAATCAAAGTTCATCCAAAACTAAATGCAACCTATGAGCCAACACCTGTAATTAAGAATAGAAAATTCATTCCAGTTACGAGCGTTTGAAAATCCCAATGTTGCAAATCTTTCGAAATCCAAAAGAATCACGACCGTTGGAGGTGTATTACAGATGCAACACAACACCAATCAGATCAGGGTTATGTGACAAAACCCAAATCCAACAAAATGAAACCCTATACAATATCCCTTCTAATATTTTTCAACAATGATTTCGGAATCTACTCTAATGTTAAAGATTAAGAGAACTGAAGCCAAAACAAACTCAGAGATCCAGGTATTTAGTCAAATTCAGGGGCAGGGGGAGTTAATCACGCAAAGATCTCACCTCAACAGGTATTGAACAAGAACTTCTCTGCTCTTCAATTCAGAAATTCGTTACGGCTTCAATCTCTTTAACCGGTGCGGGGTCTGAAATATTGGTAAGATTTGCAACTAGCAGGTGAAAGCAACTAGCAGCTGCAAAGAAAACCAAAACAGAAAAAATTTTCTATGAGCTAAATGAAACAAGGATCTCCCAACTTCCAATTTCTCTTGCATTATGATTGATAGAAGCAAAATCAGAAGAACAAAAAGGAAAGAAAGAAATATAAACAGAAATTACATGGTACAATAAAAATAAGTTTCTTTCCAGGTTGATAGTAATTAATAAACATGAAGGACTGAAAATCAGAACTATAATTATTGTGTATCCTCAATACAATTCTTTCCGTTCCTTTCTCTTTTCCTTCAGTTCTGAAGACCAAGCAGAACCTAACTCACAAGAAAACATCAAACACCAGATAGGATAACTTCTTCCCTCACTTGTAAGGGTGTAACGCACAAAACCTAAATTTAAGCACTAGAAAAAGATAAATATTACTGAAATTTTAGTGAAGAGGCTGTTTCATTAGTTTACAATATGTGAATTTTGATTATTAATTAAAATTCTTGATAAATGGTTAAAACTAATAAATGATCAGTCTACATAAAAGAGAAAAAAGGAAAGTGCATAAAGTGGTGGCAAATGCAGGCAAAAGGTATAATTTGATCCTTGAAAAAGCGTCTGCAAATGTAGCACAACATGCCACATACGAGGGTGAAAGTCAAATATCCTATTAAACTATTTGAACCAGATATGACTCGCAAGCTAAAGTACATTAGTGAGTGTTATATTGTTTAACTACTATTCTACTGATAGAAATTAAACCCAATTATTACAACAAGTATATATCTAGGCACTAGATTCTAGGGAATCACTCTACATTACCACTTATTTCCCGCTCAAGCTTATAAAGATACCAACCATGGAAACAGGAACTTAACCTCATTGGTGAGAGAGTGCCCCCACTAGGAAGGAGGGGAAACACTACTATATATGTGACTGACAATTTTTGTTACCATAAAATTTGAGAAGGTTTGCTCCCAATACATGATGGATCAGGTAAATTCCAATTTTAACAAATCACATATATTCATCACTTTAGATATTAACATATTCCATCAATATGATGTTAAATTGTTAATTGGTTTCCTAATTGATTGGATAATTTAATTGGCCCAACTCTCCACAAACAGAAAGCATAGAACCATATTCAGTGCATAACTAATCTAATCCCATATGACTGAAAATTCAAATTCTTATGAGATAAACTAGCTCTCGTACAGTTGATGTCACAACTTCAAAAGACATAAATGTTTCCCGGCAGGTGGAATAAAAGTCCATGCCTCCACAAACTAAAATCATAGAAACTGCCGAAACAAGTTGTTTAAGAAACCACACAACAGAAGAAAAACAGGATCTGAGTGACAGGTAAAGAAAACCGGTGTTGATGAATTTACGAAGGTAACGCCTTAGAATGTCAAAAGCCTCCAACTAATAAAATCGAAGCTCGAACTCCTAACATTGGATGGAAAAAATATGCATTTAGTAGATTCTAGGGTAAAGCTGAAAGTTTTCAATTACGATAGAGCAGACTTACCTGCATCGAACTAGCGTTAGCCTGTGATTTCTCTGGCGCTCCCATCACAGCTCCTCAAAATTCAAAGCAAGAATGGGCATGCTCAATCTCTGGGGCTTCAAATAAGGGTTTTGAGGAGAAGGAGAATGAGAGGGAAAACAATTGCAGTGAAGGGATCGTGGGATCAACAACAAACCCTAACCGCCATTGACATAGGCACATAGCAGCGTGAAAACTAGAATATTGACCTTAAAATTATAATATCACTAAACTCATATAATATGACGGATAAAGTTATATTTTATATAATTAAAATTAAACCTATAAAAATTAATATTTTTAAAATTAAAAAAATAAGAATTAGAATAATTTAATTTTTATTTTAAATTATAATAATAAATTATATTTTATTATTAAAATTTAACTTACATCATTATTTGATGATAAAGTTATAATCAATTATACATAAAAAAAAGTTATAATAAATTAATTTTCTATATTACAAATTTGAAATCTTCTCTTCAAAAATTAAACACTCACTCGTGGACGCGGATTTGCTACCGTCACCATTTTGGTGCAGTTATGCAATCAATAAATCTGGGTCATTTGATGAAGATCAGACGATTCAAGTGTTGGAATGTTTTTAAATATGGTTTGATTATCTCGACATATGAGTCATTTGATATAGAAAAATCCGAATTTGTTGACTACATGAGTGCACCAAAATGGTGAAGCAACAAATTCAGATTCTTCACTTACTCTACTTTTCCTCTGGATGACTTATAACATTCCCACTATTCCCTCTCATATTATAGTAAATTTCACACAAACTTGTGATACTATGATTCTCCCTCTCAATACTTAATGTTAATCTTCTCTATTTTCTCTCTTTTTATTTGAATATATAAATGCTAATAAATGTTAATCCTTAATTTTGAAATTTATTAAGATCCAAAATCTTATTCTATTATTTTATATTCTAATCCTTATTTTTAAAACAAATATTTACTGTTATTGTTATCATTTTAATCCCGACCAACCCAACTCAACCCAAGAAAAAAATGATGGGTCGGGTCAGGTATTCATGTAGATTTTGTAGGAAAAGGAGGATAAAAAACAATTCATAGATAGCCTAAGACGTATGGAATCACACTATCTTTAAGAATTTATTCACTTAGAGTAAATGTCCTCGAGACTTAACATGCTCTTCTTGAAGAAAAAATTTGAGGTATGAGAAGCGTAATAAATTAAAATTGTGTGGATAATCTCATAAAGGTGGTGAAAAAAGTGATCATAGTGGAGGCTTAAAAAACTAGGTCAAGAAAATAAGAGCTTATATAATAAATAGATAGAATTAGATTAGATATGGTTAGATTAGATAAAATTAGGACCTGACAAACTTAAAATTTGTCTCATGAAATAAAATAATTTTATTGTTCCTCACTTAGGCAATGTGAAACTTTTTCCTTTTAGGGAGAGTTTGTTTCAAGGTGTCTGATCAAATTTCTGGGAATAATATTCCCGGGAATCCTATTACCAGGAATGTTATTATTAGGTAAAATTTATAAAAATGTTTGGTAGATATTTAATATTCCAAGAAATATTTTCTAAATTTATTTAGTTTAAATTTAAAAAAAATAAAAAATAGAAAAAATTGAAGCGGATCTAAGAGTAGGAAAAATGGGGTTTTTTTTGTGACCCTTGACAATTCTTGGTTCCTTTTACTAAAAAATTATCTTAATTGATTATATTTTCTCAAGTCACATGGCTTAATCAATAGATATGAAAACTAAATAATTTAAACATATAATATAGACATTGACTAGAGTCAGACAATTGTATCAAAAGCACAAACCAAATTAGTTAAATGTAGTTATGCTTCTAGAGAATATAAAAAACTGAAAGTTGATGATTCTGGACAGAACTTGTAATCTTTTCAATTCCAAATGGTAAAACAAATTTAAGGTTATTAGTGGTGCATTTACAGTTTTATCACAGTAAATAAGTTTACCAATGTATATTAACTAAAATAGTAATTTATTTTATGTTTAAGAATCAGTTTTGAGTTTTTAGTTAAAACAAGAATCTTTTTACAAACAAATATGGTTATTTTAATAGCTATGATGCAGAAAATAAATGAGCAAATAGGTAAGAGATACTGCACATGTGATTTTATACTGGTTCACACTCAATTCCTTCTTGGGCTACATCCAACGCTTACCTGTGTAGGATTTTTCATTATTTATCAAGCTTGATACAAGGTATTATTTTCCCCAGCCTCCACAGGCTTTTACAAGCAATCTTTCAAGCCTCCTTAGGCTTTCTAAAAATCTGCACAGGCCGCTACAACCTATTTTCCAACACTAACACTCCTCGTTAGCTTAGAAACACACTATTGAAATTGAATATAAAAGGTTTTTGGTGTATAGCTCTCTCAACACTCAAAGGTGGATAGTCTAAGATAGTTGTATGAATCACTTCTAATGCAGAACAATGATTATGAGAATTTTACATAATCAAACTATAGATGAAATATATTTCTAGGAGGAAAATCGTGTTTCAGAAGCAGAATTTTGAGAGCTTTATGCTAAGGCTTTTGTCTTGTGTGTTCTTTCAATACCCATCACTTATTTATAGTTCCATAAAGTACAACTAGCCGTTAGAAAGCATTAAAGTTTGTCAAAAGACGAGTCTTGTCTTTTAATGATGTGTCACTATCATTTATGACTTTTCTCTCTCATCTTTGGTCCACTTTGAATAGTTGAGTTGTCTCTCTACTTTTGAGGCAAATTCTTTTTCTGGAACATTAAAAAAGTATTTGCAATCTTCTGGAATGAATATTAGGTTATTCTCGTGCTTCTGAAGAATATTGGTGATTCTAGAAAACTATAGAAAGTTTACTTTCTACTTCTGAGTGTGAACTCTGTCACTCTTATAGATTTAAGACTTCTTTCATAAGTTTGTTCTCTTCTCAATTTAGTCTTAACAAAGAAATCCTTGATGATCCCATTAAGATTCATGCTGTTGAATAAGATTCTACAGATCTGTGTTTCTGGATAGGATTTTGTGCTTATGGAATTATGTTAATTCTTGTGTTATCTGATACAAAATCATATCTCTGTTCAATAGGAATGTTGCCTATGCTTAATACTGAAATTTTATAATGTTCATCATATTCCACCTGATTTTGAGAGTTTATTTTGTGCTTCTGGACAACAATATTTTGCTTCTGATAGGCAAAATAACTTGTAGTACTTCTATTATAGAATTGTTCATGTTTTACCTATTATCATCAAGAGCTCATTAGTAGTATCTCATTAATTTGCTTACAATTTGAACATGGGATGTTTGTTGTCATTAATGTTGGAACCACAGGAAACACTAGAAGGGGGGTTGAATAGTGTTTTAAAACTTTACGCTAATTTTCGGAAACCCTTTTGGACAATTTATAATTCCAGTTAAACCTTTGCAGGTTCTTATAAAAAAACTCTTTTGCCAAATAGTAAATAATATCAGAGTTAAGCGTAGGCTAGTGAAAGAGACTTTTTCAGAGACTTGCTGAACTTGATAAGTACAAATGTGCTTTCTGAAATCACATCAGAAGATTTAATGAAAACATTTTAGAAACTTATTTAAAAATGATTTTGATAAGTAATAACTTCAAAATAGAAAACATGTTGTTTCAAAAATGGTTTACACTAATGTATTAAACGTTTCAATAACTTGTTGAAAGCTGGTTTGTTAAAGAACTTGCTGAACCCACTTCAGAAGGTTCAGTAAGTACCCTTTTTCAAAACGATGTGGTCAAAGAATGGAGTTTTACTATGTTGATTGTAATTTCACTTTTCAGAACCTTCCCTTGTTAGAAATAATAAGATAATAGCGAAGAGTAAAGATTTAAGGGTAGAGAGAATAGCTTCTGAAAAGATTTAGACAATGAGTTTCAGTCTGAAGTTTTTATCACCTTCTGAGCTGGGTTCAGACTCAAAGTAGTTTGAAAACGAGTTTAATTCAGAAGTAAAGTTCTCACTTAAATACTTTTAAATCCCCTTGTTATATGAAAACTGAATTGAAATAGTTTAAGGGATAGAGAAGACTCAGCCAAGAATTTATCCTGGTTCACCCACTAACCCAGTGAGCTACATCCAGTCCCAGGGCAAACCACCACTGCATTTTCCACTATCTGATCACAGATACAAGTATTCTTTTATCATCAAGCCTCTTCAGGCTCTCAACCAAGTATTCCTTTTTAACCAAGCCTCTCCAGGCTTAAATCGGGTATTCTTTCTTCCTCCAAGCCTCTCCAGGCTCTCTAGAGTATTCTTTCTTCCTCCAAGCCTCTCCAGGCTTTCCAGAGTATTCTTTCTTCCTCTAAACCTCTCCAGGCTCTCAAACACTTAATAGTGTTTACAATGAAAAGTTTAAGTTTCCTAAAAACTTAAACCAAGGTTCATCTTGAAGTTGGCTGAATGTCTCTAGAAGGGGGGGTTGAATAGAGACTTTAAAAATTTGTTCCTGAAATTTGCACACTGAAATTGAAGGTTGAGACGTGATCTCAAGTCTGCTGACTTGGGGTCTCTATTAAGACAGGGTATAAGCAGTTTCAATTTCAGTTGTTTCAATTACGTTCAAGTTGTCTTTAAATCTCAAATCAGATTCAGTTATATTTTAAAACAATTACTTAGTTGTTAACAAATTTGAGATAAGTTAAGTGTAAAGCAAAATAAAGAAATAGGGGAGAGAGATGGCACAGAGATCTTATCCTGGTTCACCCACACTGGGCTACGTCCAGTCATCACAACTCGTGAGATTTCCACTATTGACAACCCGTCAATTATAAGTATTCTTACAGCCTCTTCAGGACGTCTCTCACACCAAGCGTAGACACTCCTACCTTGTCTGAGCCACAAGTATTCTTACAGCCTCTTCAGGACGCACACACCTCACTCTAAGACTAGGCACACTCCTATCTTAGATGAGACAGGTTACAAGAATAGGATGTTGTGATGAGTCTAGCTTACAAACATACAATGTATGGATAGGCAGTAGGCTTAGCTAGTGATTCTCTCTTCTAACTGAAAATATTACAATTCAAACAGGAGAGAAGGGTGGAGACTAATGAGATTCTCAAGTTGAGATCAGGTCTGAATATGAACTGCTTGAGACAAGCACTTGAGATGTCACTTGAGATAAGTTGAGATGCAGTAGATGTTCAATAATTTTTATAGTCTCACACAATGCACTGTTGACTTTAGCTCTTATATTTTAAAACAGAAAACTAGTCATTTTATGGACGTTTCTAGCCGTTGAGAATTGTTGCTGAGAGAAGAGATTTTTTCTGTTGAGAACAAAGCAGCTTTTCAGAGTCTGAAGGTACTGTGTCAGCGTACTTTTGTACTTTGTCTTGACCCTGTGCTGACTTTTATTTTGTCTTCTCATGCTGTTTTCGAGTCTTCTTTTTTGTTCTGAGTCTGGCTCTCTTTCCTTGCATCTGAGCTAAGATCTCATCAGATACGTCTGACCATGAGACATCGTCTCAAGCTGAACTTGCATCTGTTCATTAGTTTGCATCTCAAGCGGTTCTTGAGTCTCACCACTGGAACAGTGATGAATCATACTAATCTCTTCTTCACTTAAGTTCTAGTCTCAAGCTGTTCTTAAATCTCTTGTTATAGCAGCTTTGAGTTTTGCTTCTTATGCTTCCTTATTTTTGACTTTCTTGGTTTATACTTTAAGGATCCTTTTTGACAATTGATGTCCTGATCAAATCCTGCAGAAATAAAGACTAGAGGTCTCTGCCACATCTTGAGTACATGGTTAGTAATAACAAGATGCATCTCATATATTTAAACTTAGTGGTTTGACATATTAAAAACTCTTGGAGGTGAGTTTGTCTCAACAATCTCCTCCTTTTTTGATGATGGCAAACCATAGAGTTTAAATTTTAAATGGATAAGATTTTAAGTTATTAGATGCAGTAATTAACTCCCCCTGAGTTATGCAATTCTATTTCTTTTAAGGATATGAGCTCCCCCTGAGTTAGAGATCTAATCTGTTGAAAGTTATTTTACATAATATTTTGCTAAAACATATTTACCACAGATTAATCACAACAAATGAATGTGAGCAGAGAGTCATTTTATTAATCAGGAAAGGAAATACATAATTTGATAGCAAAAGATGCCACTGCATCTCATCAAAACAAAGAAAAGATGCTATTACATCTTGAAAATAGACACAAGGAAACACTAGAAGGGGATTGAATAGTGATTCAATGGAAACCTTAAGTTTTTGATAAACTTTTTAGAAAGACGTTTCAGAAAATCTTCAGACGATGAATTACGATCTAAAGTTTTGCTGTATCTTCTGAACTTGAGTTCAGACTTAAATTTTGCTTGTAAATGTACCTTTGAAAAGATGAAGGTTCTCTATTTAAAATGCTTTTCACGCCCCTTTTTGGTTAGAAGAAAATCTAAATTCACAAAGTTTAAGGGGAAGAGAGAACACAACCAAATTTATCCTGGTTCACTCACTTTCACCGTGAGCTACGTCCAGTCCCAAAGGCAACCCGCCAATGGATTTCCACTATTCTTGCAAGAATTACAAGTATTATTTTCTGTTAAGCCTCTTCAGGCTCTACCACAAGTATTCTTTTCTGTCAAGCCTCTTCAGGCTCTACCACGAGTATTCTTTTCTGTCAAGCCTCTTCAGGCTCTACCACAAGTATTCTTTTCTAATAAGCCTCTTCAGGCTCTACCACAAGTATTCTTTCTTTCACCAAGCCTCTCCAGGCTCTCAACCAAGTATTGTTTCTTTCACCAAGCCTCTTCAGGCTCTCTGACTCTTATCCAAGTGTAACCCAAGCATTCTTTCAGACAGAAAGCCTCTCCAGGTTTCACAACCCAAACTGTTCTAAGTTTAATCAAGAAAGAGAAATAGTTCACTATCGTCAGATGATAGCTGTGAACTTTGATGTACAAAAGCTGAGAGTTTCTCAGAATATGAAAATGAATGATTGTACAAAGAATATCAGTTTGATTTTTGCAGCGTGTAGTTTCTTTTGGTTGATAATGTTTCTCTCTTCTTTGATTCTTCATGGGACGTATTTATAGTGTCTCCAAAGGATAAATGCCCATTACCAAATAACATTTAATGCATTAGGATACGTTGGGACACACTCTGTCCAACACGTTCTGAGCAGTCTTGGGTGCAGCAGGTCTGCACACACAATGCTTTTGAGCAGGTACAACAGCTTTGCAGACTTTCCTTAAAAATGCTAAACATTTGAACGAGGAGAGAAAGCAGCACTGACTCTTATCCTAAAGTAGGTAAGATCTTGATTTGAACGTTCCTCGTACTCAGCAACGTTTTCTAAGGTCAAACCATTGTCCTGAAGACTTCATCTTTCAGATGCAAGGTATGCTTTTGATGCACTTCACTTCTTTCGAGGATAATGGCTCTTCAGACGATGTTTGATCTTCAGACGATGATAAACTTTCAGATGATGTTTCACACTCTTATGATCTGAAATAAAATAGAGTATTGTGAAGGCATTTTGTCATAAATTTATCTGAATATTTATATTTGTTATTCATTAAAACCTATTGAGAGACTGAGACTCAAGGTAAATAATTCTATAACTTTTGAGACTCAACACATCTAAACATTTCAAAACATCCAAAACAGACTACACAAAGCTGTAATCTTAAATAAACAAGCTAAAACTCTCATCAGATGCTAAACATAACATCTAACCAACTCTCCCCCTTTTGCCATTATAAAAAACAAGGGAAACTAGCAAAGCTAGGAAGAAGGAGAAGAGGATGAGTCAGAGTCCAGTCCAGATGGGCACATAACAGCTTATGGGACCTCAGGAAGAGGAGACAGATTAGAAAGATGAAGATTTATCTTCTTGTTGAAATCATTGGTGGTCCAAATTGCTTGAAGGACTATGTCAAGCCCATCAAGGATAGCCTCTTGCCTCTTTTTCTGGTGCTTCAACTTCTTAAGAATCTTCTTCTGGTTCTGTTCAATTCTGGAGTGAAGATTCTGTTGATGTTGTTGTTGTTGTTCATTCAGCAGATTGAGAAAGGTATTGATTGAGTTGGAGGGATGTGTGGGAATGGAAGGCTCAGAAGATGGAGCTGGTTGTTGTTGTGCTGTTAGAGGAGCAGATTGATCATATTTGGGCTGAGGAGAGTCAAACAACACTGTGTCCATGAAGAGTTTTCCAGGTGTAGGGAATGAGGTCTGTTGGGAGTGAGATGGTTCATACCTTGGAGGAGTCTTTTGTGTGCCATGAGCCTCAACAGTAGGCATTTCATCAGTAGGGTTCTCATTTGCATCCACCTGAGTATCCTGCATCTCATCATGTGTAGGAGTAGTATTTTCCAAGCTCACCAGAGTTTCAGCAATAACCTTTGTGACAGGAGAGACATCAGATGGATTGATTTCTTGATGAGGAGATTTAGGTGGTGTCTGATGATGTTGAGGTTCAGTTGGAGTAGTGATTTGTGGTGGAGACTTAGGTGGGGGAGACTCAGGGACAGGTTCCTTCATAACAGGTGCAGGTTACTCCATAAGAGGTGCTTCTGTGGTGAGTGTTTGAGGCTCTGGTTGGGTGAGAGCAGAAGCAGCCTGTTCAACCTTGGCCTTCTTCCTTTTCTCCTTCCTTGTCTCAGTCTCAGTTGAGACTGAATAATGATATTTTCTCTTTTTATCCTTTTTGGGAATCTCAGTTCCTGCTTGAGATCCCTCTGTTGTCTCCTTGACTGCCTTCTTCTTTTTCTTCTTTTTATGGGTGTCTGACATCTTTGAAGAAGGAGAAGCTTGTGCAACAACATGGATAGAAGGAGGATTATCAAGAGGGAAAGTAGGAGGAGGGATAGACTTATCATCTAGTCCGAGAGACTTGAGATTTGTTTTTCCTACATATCCAGGTCTCTCATTAGACTTGTCACACCCACTAAAGTCCACTTTAAAGTGCTTCATGATCCTTGTAGTTAGCATTCTAAAGGGAAGAGAAGCAATGATTTTGGAGTTGTGGAAGGCATGCTCCATGTGTCTCAAAATGAGAAAAGGAAGGTTGAGGGGAATACCATGCTTGAGATGATACATAACCATCATATCTTGGGTGTAGACCTTGTTGAAAGTTCCAGCACGAGGCATGATGCATTTTGCAACTAGATGAAATAGAAATTTTCCAAAGAGATTGAGGGAGGAGGCTGAATCTGTGATGACACCACCCTTGAACAGAGAAGTGCCTACATTTGCTGCAGGGATGCTAATCTCATTCCACAAGTGTTCTTCATTATATAGCCTATTTCCAACTACTGGAGCTTGAATGATGGCACCCAAAGATTCTTAAGTGAGTTCAATGTGAACTCCTCTGATGTCAGAAATAACATGGGGTAGCCCTTGAGATGATCCCTTTGCTTTGTAACAGGCAGCATAGAAGGCTCTGGTCATCTTGGGATAGACTGACTCTGTCATGGACAGATAATCTTCCCATCCTTACTTCCTTAGATAGGGACCAATGTCTCATCCTTCATCACGCAGTTCTTGGGTAGAGATGACCCTCCCAATGATGATTTTCTTCTCAGAAAACTTCTTTATGAACTTCTCTTCTACGTCAGCACTTTTCAAACAGGTCTGACTGAAATGAGAGCTTCTTCCCTTCAACAACTTTGCCTTTGCCCTTTCTTGAAGCTTCAGGCTGTGTGAGATCTATGTTGATAGGAGATTTTGGAGATTGATGAGATGTGGTCTGGGTAACTTGAGAGGCTATTCTTTGAGACTTCATTCTCAATGGAAGAGGTGTGCTTTTCTTAGACGAGGTGGACTTTGAGGAAGGTGAGGGTTGACACTGAGTTTGTGAGGGCTCAAACTCTGTACTGGGTTGTGGAGATGGAGAACGGCTGAGGCGTTCTTGACTTGAATGAATGCTGATGGATTGTGATTGCTCAGATGAAGGCATGTTTGTTTTAGGAGATGAGGATGAGGATGATTTATCAGAGTAGGGAAGTTTGATTCCAATGACTTTGATACGCATCGAGATAGAAAGAAAGATGAGATGAGGAGTTGTGAGTTAGTTTAAATAGATAGGAGTTTTAGGGAGAGAGAATGAGTGCGCAAATGACAAAGAGCAGTTAATGAAACGGTTGAGGGTGGTTGACTCTCCTTTTTATATAGTAACGACTAGTTTACTAAGGAATGGAGAGTTACTAGCCGTTAGTTAACAACTCTTTTTACCCACATTAACGTTTTAGTCAATAGTGAGACATGAGTTGAGACGCATCATGAGACGCTCCTCTTCTAGAATGCTCCTGAGACGTCATCCCTTCTCAGATGACTCCTTTCAGTCTCATTTCTGTGAGACTCACAGCTTGTCTCATTTTACAATTCTTAACTAAAAAAGCACATATTTAATAATTTTAGATTCTCAACAAATCTTTCTTCTACTAAAGGCTTAGTGAAGATATCAGCAAGTTGATTTTTAGTATCAACAAAAATAATTTCAATATTCCCTTTTTGCACATGGTCTCTTATAAAGTGATGCTTAATATCTATATGTTTAGACCTTGAATGATGGATGGGATTTTTTTGCAAGGTTTATTGCACTTGTATTATCACAATATATGGGAACTTTGGAATACCTGAGTGCATAGTCTTGCATTTGGGACTTGATCCACAATATCTGAGTGTAGCATGCAGCTGCTGAGACATATTCAGCTTCAGTTGTGGACAAAGCTATTGTATTCTGTTTCTTGCAAGACCAGGATATAAGACATTTCCCAAGGAATTGGCAAGTTCCACTTGTGCTTTTCCTATCCATTTTATCTCCAGCAAAATCAACATCATTGTATCCTATAAGATAAAAAATTGAACCTTTCTCATACCAGAGACCAAGATTAGTGGTTCCTATTAAATATCTAAAAATCCTTTTGACAGTAGTAAGATGAGATTCCCTAGGGTCTGATTGGTACCTTACACAGATGCCTACAGTATACTGAATATCAGGTCTGCTTGCAGTTAGGTACATAAGAGATCCAATCATACCTCTGTAGAGCTTGTCTAAAACAGCTTTACCAGTCTCATCTTTGTCAAGCTGAGTTGAGGGGTGCATTGGAGTCTTCATTGGCTTTGCCTCACTCATTTTGAACTTTGTCAGCAGATCTCTTGCATACTTCTCTTGACAGATAAAGATGCCTCCTGACAATTGCTTTATTTGCAGCCCAAGAAAAAATATCAGTTCACCCATCATACTCATTTCAAATTCTCCCTGCATGAGACTTGAAAATTCTTGACAAAGAAACTCATTAGTGGATCCAAAAATAATATCATCCACATAAATTTGGACAATCATTAAATTTTTGTTAATTTCCCTTTTGAACAATGTGGTATCAATCTACCCTCTGGTGAAACCATTTTTAATTAAGAAAGAACTTAACCTGTCATACCAAGCTCTTGGAGCTTGCTTGAGACCATACAAGGCCTTTTTTAGTCTGAGGACATACTCTGGATTATGAGGATCTTCAAAACCCGGTGGTTGCCTTACATAGACTTCCTCTCCAATAATTCCATTTAGGAATGCATTCTTCACATCCATTTGATAGAGTTTGAAGTCTTTGTGAGCAGAAAAAGCCAATAGAATTCTGATTGCTTCAAGTCTGGCAACAGGAGCAAAGGTCTCATCATAATCAATTCCTTCCTGTTGATTGTATCCTTGTGCCACAAGTCTTGCTTTATTTCTCATGACTTTGCCTTTCTCATTTAGCTTGTTTCTGAATACCCATCTGGTTCCAATAATGGATTGATAAGAGGGTGATGGAACCAGATCCCAGACTTTACTTTTTTCAAATTGGCTCAGCTCTTCTTCCATAGCCTTAATCCAGGACTTATCATTGAGAGCTTCTTGTATGTCTCTAGGTTCTATCTCAGATAGAAGAGCCATCAAGTTCTCAGCATCTCTGAAGGAAGATCTGGTCCTGACCCTATCTGAAGTCTCTCCAATGATCTGATCTCTAGGATGAGATCTCACTAATCTCTAGCTTATGGGTAGTTGAGATGCATGCTCATTCTGGATTTCAAGACTTTCTTGTCTTGGTTCCCTAATCTCAGGTTGTTCATCTGGTTTATCTTCTTCTTCTTGAAGTACATGAGATGGGTTAGGATTGATGCTTCTGTGAGACATCATCTCATATTGAGCTTCTCTTCTTTGTTCAGGCTGAGATGATCTCATTAGTTTCTGTTCAGGTGAGGATCTCTCTTCAGCTTCCTGAGTTGAGATTCTCAATTCTCCCATCATCTCTTCAATTTCTTCATGTACTTCTTTCTGAGAGTTACCCTGTATCTCATTAAAGACTATATGCATAGATTCTTCAGTATATTTAGTTTTTAGATTGTATACTCTATAAGCTTTTGAAGTTTGGGAGTATCCTAAGAAAATTCCTTTGTCGGATTTTGTATCAAACTTTCCTAGTTGATCTTTAGTGTTCAGGATATAACAATCACATCCAAATATATGAAAGTATGAAATTGAGGGTTTTCTCCCTTTTCATAGCTCATATGGAGTTTTGTTTAAGATTTTTCTTATAGTGACTCTATTTATAATATAGCAGGAAGTATTAACTGCTTATGCCCAGAAATATTTTTCAATTCCAAAATCACATAGCAAAGTTCTTGCCATCTCTTGAAGGGTCCTATTCTTTCTCTCAACTACTCCATTCTGTTAAGGAGTTCTTGGACATGAAAAGTTATGAGTAATGTCATTTTTATCAAAAAATCTTTCAAACTTAGCATTCTCAAACTCTCCTTCATGATCACTCCTCACAGCACCAATTCCATAACCTTTCTTAGACTGGATCTTTTTGCAAAAGGTTTTGAAGGAATCATAGGATTCATCCTTCTGAGAGAGGAATACAATCCAGGTGAACCTAGAGAAATCATCCACAATTACAAAGCCATACTTTTTACCACTGAGACTTGCAGTCTTAGTTGGTCCAAAAAGATCAATGTGGAGAATTTCAAGAGGTTTGGTGGTTGAGACATGAGACTTGGACTTGAAGCTTGATTTGCTGTGCTTGCTTTTTACACATGACTCACATATCATGTATTTGTCAAATTTTACTTTAGGTAATCCCTTGACAAGAGACTAACTTGCAAGCTGACTTATGGTTCTCATGTTAATATGTCCAACTCTCTTATGCCAAAGCCACTTCTCATGATCATGAGACATGAGACATGAGACATGTGAGATCAGATAGGCTCTCAAGTGAGTCTGAGTAGAGATTTTTGTTTCTTTTCCCAGAAAAGGCTGTTTTCCCAATTTTAGAGTCTATGATCTCACAGTAAGTGGGTTGGAAATTAACATGATAACCATTGTCAAACAACTGGCTTATACTCAGCAAATTATGTTTCAACCCTTCAACAAAGTAGACATTTTCAATTTGAGCTGATTTTGTCTTACCAATTTTACCTATGCCCTTGATTTTGGCCTTGCTGTTGTCTCCAAAGGAGACAACTCCTGTTGCTTTCTCTTCAAGTGACAGGAACTTGCTTTTGTCCCCTATCATGTGCCTTGAACATCTACTGTCCAACACCCACATTTTCTTTGACTTTGCTGCTGCTAGGCACATCTGTTATAACATAGGATTTAGCTTTGGGTACCCCACTTATATGTGGGTCCTTCATGATCAGTTACCCTTCTCTTGGATGCTACATGTCTCAAGTACATTTAGTGGCCTTGTGGCCAAACTTGCCACAACAAGAGCATATTTCCTTCTTCCTTTTTCTTGCAGGGATAAAGAAATCTTTGTACCAGATCTCACTAGAGGATTTTTCATAGCCTAATCCAGCTTTGTCAAAAATTCCTTTTTGAGACCCAATGAGTCTCTTAAGGTTTTTGTACCTTTTACAAATTTTTCTAGATCATCTATGAGAATTCTGTTTTGCCTTTTGAGCTTCTGGTTTTCTTCAGAAAGATTTTTTAGTTCTTGCTCATCATGAGCTTGAGTCTTTGCTTTCACAAGTTCAGACAGTCTCATGTGAGATAACATGAGACTATTATTTTTATAATTCAAACTTTCATTCTCTTTTTCAAGAAATTTTACCTTTTCAAGAGCTGTATCTAATTCTGATTTTAATAAGGAGCTCTTTGAGACAAGAAGGTTTAAATCATATAGAAGATTTTCAAAAACAGATTTAAGCTCACTAAAGGAGAGTTCTGAGTCAGATTCATATACCTCTTCATCAGATGAGTCTCCATTTGCCATGAGACACAGATTAGCAGATTCTTCATCTTGACTCTCATCTCCTTTTGTGTCATCCCAAGTGGCCATCATTGCCTTCTTTCTAGGGCTATTTTTCATCTCCTTTTTGAGTAATGGACATTCAGACTTGATATGTCTAGGTTTTCTGCATTCAAAACAGATGAATTGTTCCTTTCTGTCAGATTTCACTTCTCCTCTTCTTAAGGGAAAGCTTCTTCTTCCACTTCCTTTAGCTCTCCATATGCGTCTGATCTTTCTTGAGAAGTAGGTTAGCTCATCATCCATCTCACTTTCATCATCTCCTTCATCTTCTTCAGTTTTTGTGTCATGAGATGAGTTTAGTGAAGTATGTTGAGATGAGCTTACCTTTTTACCTTTGGAGCTGCTGGATGATGCCTTTAAGGCTATTGTCTTAGGGCATCTGATGAGATCTTCCTCCATCAGTTCCTGCTCATGCACCTTCAAAGATCCAAGGAGTTCATCTAATCTGAGAGTGCTCAGATCCTTGGCTTCTTGAATAGTTGTGACTTTAGGTCTCCAAGGTTTGGGCAGGCTCCTCAGGATTTTTCTAACCATGTCTTGATTTTAGTAGGTTCTTCCTAATGATTTGAGGTCACTTTTAATGATAGTGAACCTTCTCACCATGTCCTCAATACCTTCATCTTCATTCATTTTGAAGAGCTCATACGGTCACACGAGTATGTTGATTTTAGCTTCTTTTACTTGATTTGTCCCTTCATGCTCTATCTCAAGAGCATTCCATATTTCTTTAGCTGTAGCACATCCAACCACCTTGTCATATTCACTTCTGCTTAAGGCACAAGTGAGTAAGTATTTTGCTCTTGAATTCAGTACATATCTTGCTTTCTCAGCATCTGTCCATGTCTCTCTAGGCTTAGCTATCCTGAGCCCAAGCTCATTTGTGATATGGGGTATGTAAGGTCCCATCTCAATAATTTCCCATAGGTCAGCATGTTGAGATTCAATAAATAATCTCATCCTGTCCTTCCAGTAGTCGTAGTCAGTTCCATCAAAGGCAGGAGGTCTGTTGGTAGATGCTCCTTCAGGAATAAACAGGCTTGCACTTGGTCCAGCCATTTGATCTTTTCCTCTTCACACGTAGGTGTGCTCAACCCCAAAGAGGCCGAGCTCTGATACCAACTGAATTTGGCTGAATGTCTCTAGAAGGGGGTTGAATAGAGACTAAAAATTTGTTCCTGAAATTTGCACACTGAAATTGAAGGTTGAGACGTGATCTCAAGTCTGCTGACTTGGGGTCTCTATTAAGACAGGGTATAAGCAGTTTCAATTTCAGTTGTTTCAATTACATTCAAGTTGTCTTTAAATCTCAAATCAGATTCAGTTATATTTTAAAACAATTACTTAATTGTTAACAGATTTGAGATAAGTTAAGTGTAAAGCAAAATAAAGAAATAGGGGAGAGAGATGGCACAGAGATCTTATCCTGGTTCACCCACACCTTGGGCTACGTCCATTCCTCACAACTCGTGAGATTTCCACTATTGACAACCCGTCAATGACAAGTATTCTTACAGCCTCTTCAGGACGTCTCTCACACCAAGCGTAGGCACTCCTACCTTGTCTGAGCCACAAGTATTCTTACAGCCTCTTCAGGACGCACACACCTCACTCTAAGACTAGGCACACTCCTATCTTAGATGAGACAGGTTACAAGAATAGGATGTTGTGATGAGTCTAGCTTACAAACATACAATGTATGGATAGGCAGTAGGCTTAGCTAGTGATTCTCTCTTCTAACTGAAAATATTACAATTCCAACAGGAGAGAAGGATGGAGACTAATGAGATTCTCAAGTTGAGATCAGGTCTGAATATGAACTGCTTGAGACAAGCACTTGAGATGTCACTTGAGATAAGTTGAGATGCAGTAGATGTTCAATAATTTGTATAGTCTCACACGATGCATTGTTGACTTTAGCTCTTATATTTTAAAATAGAAAACTAGCCGTTTTATTTTGTAGATGTCAGGTACTGTGTCAGCGTACTTTTGTACTTTGTCTTGACCCTGTGCTGACTTTTATTTTGTCTTCTCATGTAGTTTTTGAGTCTTCTTTTTTGTTCTGAGTCTGGCTCTCTTTCCTTGCATCTGAGCTAAGATCTCATCAGATACGTCTGACCATGAGACAACGTCTCAAGCTGAACTTGCATCTGTTCATGAGTTTGCATCTCAAGCTGTTCTTGAGTCTCACCACTGGAACAGTGATGAATCATACTGATCTCTTCTTCACTTTAGTTCTAGTCTCATTTTTTACTTGTGTTGCTCTTTGTTAGTCTGCTTCTCTTTCATGAGATGATCACTAGACCTTGCATCTGATCTTGAGACGACGTCTCAAGTTGTTCTTAAATCTCTTCTTGTAGCAGCTTTGAGTTTTGCTTCTTATGTTTCCTTATTTTTGACTTTCTTGGTTTATACTTTAAGGATCCTTTTTGACAATTGATGTCCTGACCAAATCCTGCAGAAATAAAGACTAGAGGTCTCTGCCACATCTTGAGCTCATGGTTAGTAATTGTTGGAAAGTCCCAAATTGACTAGTGATAAGGCCATTTAATAGTATATAAGTCTTGGGCAGTCCTCACCCTATAAGCTAACTTTTGGCGTTGAGTTAGGCCCAGGTCCAAAATCTAATATGGTATCAGAGCCTATCCTAGATCCGTTGTTATTGGGCCGCCACCCGTATAGTTGTCCACGCTCTAGATGTCCAGTCCTGGGCGTGAGGGGGTGTGTTGGAAAGTCCCACATTGACTAGTGATAAGGCCATTTAATAGTATATAAGTCTTGGGCAGTCCTCACCCTATAAGCTACCTTGTAAGGTGAGGACTGCCCAAGACTTATATATTATTAAATGGCCTTATCACTAGTCAATGTGGGACTTTCCAACAGTAATAACAAGATGCATCTCATATATTTAAACTTAGTGGTTTGACATATTAAAAACTCTTGGAGGTGAGTACAATGGGTTAACTGAGTACTACTCAGGATACATGAAATAAATCCAGGTACAAGGAGATAAGATAGAGATACAAGTGTATAAGTTTGGATTCAATCTCATCTTTGTGTGAGATATAACTTCCTCAGAGAGTTGGCTCGATAGGATGTTGAATTGAGCTTCAGTCGGTTCTCTTTTGGGCTTGACTGTGGTTTTTTCTTGAGATTCACTCTAGCCATGGGTTCACCAAAGGTTCGCCTCTCTTCAAAGTCTTTCTTGAGGCTATTTATATGTTCTGATAAAATATAGCCATTGAAGATTGTTGATTTTACCGTTGAGAAGAAATGATTAAGCTCATAGAGCCGTTGTGAAATATCTTCTCATTTGGTAGCTTCTTTAGATAAGCTCTTAATCATGAGAGATTTTCTTCGTCTTCAGCAGGTTGATATTTCTTTTCTCTCACTTCTTTCTTCATTTGTCTTCTTCATAATGAAAGGAGATAGGATATAAAGATTCTTTAGTCTACTCCTTTTTGACCGTTGTGAGTTCTGCTTCTCCTTGCTTGGCTTTGACTAGTATAGGTGTGTAGATGTATTATCCGTTCTGACACACACAACAATTTAAATATTTTCTTGAGAGTTAATACTTCAGCAGGTTGCTTGCTCCTTTCTCTCTTTCTTCTTCTTCTTCTTCTTCTTCTTCTTCTTCTTCTTATTTCTTTACAACAGGAAGTCTTTAGAAATCACAATGTTTGACTTCACTTTTGTCCTGTTGTGCTTTCTACTTTTCTTTTCACTTGAGGTACATGCCTTTGATAGTGTGTTGTAGAGAAGATACAGAAGTAGGTGTGCAGCAACACTGACCTATCTCTGACTTCTATTTGCTTTTCTGCAGTAGGCTTCCTCTTTCATGTTGGGTTCTGAAGCTGAGCCCGAAGGCCTTTGTTTTTCTTTGCATCAATTTAGCTTCACCATTCATGTTTGCTGAGACTTGAGTCTCTTAATTAAATTATGCAGATTGACTCATAAGTCTTCAGAAAGTTGTATGACGTGTCTGGCTTCTTCTTCTTCAGAGTTTGAAATGCCACGTCATCACGTCCAGAAAGTATGTGTTCAGCAGGTTCAACTTTAGTAGACACATACTTTCAGCAGGTTGCATTACTTCAGTTTGATTTAGCTTTTCATCTTGGAGAAGCTTTCAGCAAGTTTCTTTTTCTTTGCTTCGGATGGTTGCTTCTTTCTTCTTCATTCTTTATGAGCATGTAGTTTATCTTCATTTCAGCTTTGTTGCTTCTTCATTCTCCTTTTCCTTTTCCTTTTCTTTTAGTC
The DNA here is from genome assembly GCA_026901365.1 of Sesbania bispinosa. Classification (NCBI taxonomy): domain Eukaryota; kingdom Viridiplantae; phylum Streptophyta; class Magnoliopsida; order Fabales; family Fabaceae; genus Sesbania; species Sesbania bispinosa. Next base: position 59,484 of record QLOH01001011.1, read on the forward strand.
TTTTTCTTTAGTTCAGTAGGTTGGTCATTTTCGGCAAGTTCCTTTCTTCAGCATATTGCTTTTTTTGTTCTTCCTTCAGTATGTCTTCCTTCTTTGTCAGGTTACTTCATTTCAAGTCTTTCTTTGATTCAGAAGGTTGAGTTGCTTCTACATGGTTCATTGTTTATTTTTCTGAAATGAATGATCTGAAGTATGTTTGCATCATCTGAATAAATGATCTGAAGTACATGTATCTGAGACAAAGTGATGTTCTTTTGATTGATGAACTTTCATAGGTTTTAAGTTTGTCTTTATTTTTTATTCCACAAATATACTTATTCTTTCCAAATTTTCTTCAGATTGTTGGTTGCGTTTAGATAGCTGCTTCAATGCTCTTGTTGCTTTGTTCTTCTTTAGCAGATTTCTTCTTTCAACATTTCTTCTTGTTCAGATTTGCTTCATCTTTCTTCGGATTTCCTCTTCCTATCTTTTGCATGCTTCCTTGGCTATCTTTGTCTTCTTGTCTTCAGATGGATGCTTCATCCTGTTACCTGAAACACAATGCACAGAATAATACCTTTCTCAGTAGAACCTGTCTTTATATGATCTAATTTGTTAATCATTAAAACCTAAGGATAATGAGTCTTACATCTAATTTAAATACTTAAATTAATTCTGAGACTCAACAATTAAAACTTATATGAAATGGGTCTTGTACTCAATAAAAATATAGTAGAAAAAATGGGAGTGAGAAGTTATTTTAAAAATAACTTACATTCCCATGGGAATGTAAGATTCTCAACCCTCACCATGGGATTAAAAATTAACTAAAACATAGGTAAACTACTTTCCCAGGAATCTGTAATACCCGAGAATATGATTTTTAAAACTTATACCAAACATGGGAAAGTGACATTATTAAGACAAACTCACTCCTAAGGTTTTTAATGTAGTCAAACCATTAAGTTAAGATGATTACAAAAGCAAAGGTTGAGATGCATCTTGTTATTTACTGACTGTGTGCTCAAGTTGTTGCAAAATTCCTAGACTTTAAAATTGCAGGTAACATTCAGACAAGAAAGCTCAAAAACCACTCTTGAGATATAAAGCAATGAAAAGTCAAAATCAAGGATTTCCAAAGAAAAGACTAAGGCAAAAAATGCAGATAAGATCCGAAGTCATCTTGAGACGCAAACTTAGACTCAGATGCAGACTCAAACTGAGACATGGACTCAGACTCAGCTTGAGACACAAACTCAGACACACTATCCAGTTACAATACAAGAGACTCAGATACAAGACTATACAGAAGTATCAAAGATTCAAATGAAAGATCAAGACTAAGATCAAGACTTAGATACAAGAGCTGCCAAGGATTGAGACTCAGACTCAGCTTAAGAACGCAAGACACCAGACTCAACAAGAGTCAAAGCAAGAACACTACACATGATGACATAAAGCAGTACGCACAATACCTTTTGGCAGATGATCTTCTCTCTCCTTCAACGGCTCTTAACGACAACATAACGGCTAGTTTTTATTTGAAATAAATGACAAAGATCAACAGTGAAAAGAGATAGACTACACCACATATTGAATACTTCTTTCATCTCATCTCACATCTCAAGTCTATCTCATCTCAGATTCCCCATCTCAACTTGAGATCAACTAAGTAGTCTTACTCATTCTTTCTTTTAGACCTTAAATCTCTATCTTTGTAAGAGAGAAGATACACCTAGCTATACTCACTGCCTATTCATACCTTGTATGTTATAAGCTATATTTATCAATATCTTTCAAATCTTTGTAACCAGTCTCAGCTGAGATAGGAAAGAGCCTAGTCTCAGTGTGAGTGAAAGCATCCTGAAGAGGCTGTAAGAATACTTGTAATTGACAAGACCGTCAATAGTGGAAATCTCACAAGTTGTGAGGACTGGATGTAGCCCAAGGTGTGGGTGAACCAGGATAAGATCAATGTGCATCTCTCCTCCTTATCTATTTATTTAAATTGCACAACTTATATCTGAAATTTAATTGTGAAATTAAATTAACTATATTCAGAAGAAATCAAGTTCATCTTTAAAACCAAGAATCCGTCTCTTTAAAAATATTGATATTGAATTTAAGACGACATCTCAACCTAATCCATCTGAGTATCCAAGTTATCTAACTTGAGAATGCGTCTCAGCTTAAGTTTAAGTTTGTGCTTTCAGGAACAAAATTTTCAAAGTCTTTATTCAACCCCCCTTCTAGAGACATCCAACCAACTTCAGTTGGTATCAGAGCTTGGCCTCTTTGGGGTTGAGAACACCTACATGTGAAGAGGAAAAGATCCATGGCTGGACCAAGCACAAGTCTATTCATTCCTGAAGGAGCATCCACCAACAGGCCTCCTGCTTTTGATGAAACTGACTACTACTACTGGAAGGACATGATGAGATTGTTCATTGAATCTCAACATGCTGACTTGTGGGAAATCATTGAGATAGATCCCTATGTGCCTTTCATCACCGATGAACTGGGTCTGAGAGCAGCTAAGCCCAGGGAATCATGGACAGACGCTGAAAAGGCAAGATACGTTCTCAACTTAAGAGCCAAATACCTGCTCACATGTGCATTGAGTCGTAGTAAGTACGAGAAGGTAGTAGGATGTGCATCAGGAAAGGAAATATGGGATGCACTGGAAGTTGAGCATGAAGGGACAAATCAAGTCAAGGAAGCTAAGATCAACATACTGGTCAGACAATATGGATTATTCAAGATGAACGAAGATGAAGGCGTCGAGGACATGGTGAGACGCTTCACAGTCATCACCAATGATCTTAAATCCTTAGGAATGACCTACTCAAATCAAGACATGGTGAGAAAGATCCTAAGGAGTCTACCAAATCCCTGGAGACCTAAAGTCACAACAATCCAGGAAGCAAAGGATCTCAGCACCCTCAGACCAGATGAGCTCGTTGGATCTCTCAAAGTACATGAGCAGGAGCTGATGGAAGAAGATCTCATAAGGCGTCCAAAGACAATTGCATTGAAAGCCTCAGCAAGTAATTCAAAGGGTAAGAAGGCAAGCTCCTCTCAACTGACCTCATTCAACTCCTCTCATGACATAGAAAGTGAAGAAGATGATAAAGATGATGATGAAGCTGAGATGAATGATGAGATAGCCTTCATCTCAAGAAAGATCAGATGTATGTGGAGAGCAAGAGGAAGTGGAAGACGAAGGTTTCCTTCCAGAAGAGGAGAAATCAAAAATGAAAAGAAAGGACATATCATATGTTATGAGTGTAACAAACCTGGGCACATCAAATCTGAGTGTCCTCAACTCAGAAAGGAGACAAAGAAAAGTCCAAAGAAGAAAGCAATGATGGCTACATGGGATGACACAGAAGAGGATGGGAGTCAAGATGATGAATCAGCAAATCTATGTCTAATGGCTGATGGAGATTCTTCAGATGATGATGTTTATGAATCTGACTCTGATCTCTCTTTCAATGAGCTTAAGTCTGCCTTTGAAAATCTTTTATATGATTCAAATCTTCTTGCTTCCAAAAGCTTTTTATTAAAATTTGAGTTAAACTCAGCTCTTGAGAAGGTTAAGTTTCTTGAGCAAGAAAATGAAAATTTGAATCACAAAAATAGCAGTCTCATGCTGTCTTACATGAGATTGTCTAAACATATCAAGGCACAGACTCAAGCACATGCTAAGCTGGAATTAAGAAACCTCCTTGAAGAAAATAAGAAACTTAAAAATCAAAATAGAATTCTCATAGATGATCTTGCAAAATTTTGTAAAAGGAACTAAAAACCTTGAGAGATTAATCGGATCTCAAAAAGGATTCACTACGCCAAATTTATGATATAAGAGCACCAGCTTAAGGGCATTCCCGTGTTAGTTAGCGCCTAGAAAGATCGTTTTAAAATGAGGGCGCTTAAAATTTGGACGGGAGCACCTTTACAGGTAAAAGTTAGGGCGCTCCCTGTGAGCGTCCTCTTTGCCACCATAATTTTTTCTTGTTTTTTTTTAAATTCTGGAATTGAGGGCGCTTCCGTGTTTTTTAATAGGACGCTCCCTGTGAGCGCTCTCTTTGCCACCATAATTTTTTCTTTTTTTTTTAAATTCTGGAATTGAGAGCGCTCCCTGTGAGCCCCCTCTTTGCCACCATAATTTTTCTTTCTTTTTTTAATTATGGAATTGAGGGCGCTTCTGTGTTTTTTAATAGGGCGCTCCCTGTGAGCGCCCTCTTTGCCACCAATTTTTTTTTTAATTCTAGAATTGAGGGCGCTCCCTGTGAGCGCCCTCTTTGCCACCATAATTTTTTTTAATTCTGGAATTGAGGGCGCTTCCGTGTTTTTTAATAGGGCGCTCCCTGTGAGCGTCCTCTTTGCCACCATAATTTTTTCTTGTTTTTTTTTTAAATTCTGGAATTGAGTGCGCTCCTGAGGGCGCTTCCGTGTTTTTTAATAGGACGCTCCCTGTGAGCGCTCTCTTTGCCACCATAATTTTTTCTTTTTTTTTTAAATTATGGAATTGAGGGCGCTCCCTGTGAGCGCCCAGCGCCCTCTTTGCCACCATAATTTTTTCTTTCTTTTTTTAATTATGGAATTGAGGGCGCTTCTGTGTTTTTTAATAGGGCGCTCCCTGTGAGCGCCCTCTTTGCCACCATAATTTTTTCTTTTTTTTAATTCTGGAATCCAGCGCGCTCCCTGTGAGCGCCCTCTTTGCCACCAAACTTTTTTTTAATTCTAAAATTGAGGGCGCTCCCTGTGAGCGCCCTCTTTGCCACCATAATTTTTTTTTAATTCTGGAATTGAGGGCGCTTCCGTGTTTTTTAATAGGGCGCTCCCTGTGAGCGCCCTCTTTGCCACCATAATTTTTTTTTTTAAATTCTAGAATTGAGGGCGCTCCTGAGGGCACTTCCGTGTTTTTTTAATAGGGCGCTCCTTAAAATTAAAAATCCAATTCTGTTTAAATTTTCCCCTCCCGCGCGCGTCTAAAGCTCTCACACTCTCACTCTCACTTTACACATATTCTACACGCTCCAGATCGCGCCACATCATCAATTCGTGTGCTCTGTTAATCTTGAGTGTCCATTTTGTGTTTTGTGAGTTATGACCCACTCCCACTTTCATTCTCACTCTCACTCTCAACCCTAGCCGCCCTCATCCCCCTTCTCTCTTTTTTTCACGTTCCCTATTCTCTCATCTCATCCTTCCTCTTTCTCTATAATTTTTTTCTCTGTTTCTCTGAAGATTAGATTTTTCGCCATTCATCTTCTTCTCTCTCGGTCCACCTGTCTCCTTCTTTCCCCTACATCTCTCTATCTTCCCCTTCCTATATTTTTTTATCATTTTTCTGCTTTTTTTATCATCTTTCTTACTCTAATTTTTTTTCTATGTTTGTGCAAGGTGCGTTTTTGCAGGTGTTGGTATCATGCTCAACTCAAGCTATTGTGTGCTGCTATTTTTTATTTTTTTACTGCTGTTTTTTATTTTTTGCTGTTGTTTTTTTACATTAGTTTCAAGGATGAATTCTGGATGTTGGTATGGAGTTTTACATGTGTTTGATAAATTGGGAAAACTTGTATAAACAGAGGAAACTCTGCCAAACTCTTGTAATCGATTACATGGTTTCCAGATTTCATGTATCATGAGAAAACTCTCTGGTAATCGATTACTATACTATTGTAATCGATTACTGTGTTCCGAGATTCATTTAAAATGCAAAAAATTAAAAAAAAATAAAAAATAATAGAAGGGCGCTTCCTTGGAGCGCCCTAGTTTTACACAACAAGGGCGCTTCCTTGGAGCGCCCTCCCTTCGTGCTTAGGGAGGGTGCTCCAAGGAAGCGCCCTTGTTGTGTAAAACCAGGGCACTCCAAGGAAGCGCCCTCCCAAACAGACACTATGCTTAGGGCGCTTCCATGTTTTTTTTAAGCGCCCTCTATTGACTTCCGTCAGAGCGTTTCTGGGCACGCCCTCCTTTTAATGACCAAACAAGAGCAGTTTCTATTAGTGCACACGGAAGCTCCCTTTTATGGTGCACGGGAGCGCCCTTAATGGCCTTTTTTGGCGTAGTGATTTTTTGATAAAGCTGGATTAGGCTATGAAAAGTCTTCAAGTGAAGTCTGGTACAAGAATTTCTTTGTTCCAGTAAGAAAAAAGAAAAAGGAGAGATGCTCATGCTTTAGTAAACTTGGCCATAAGACTTCAGATTGATACATGAGACAAGTAGCGACAAAGAGAAAGGTAACTAACCATACAGGACCCAAATACAAGTGGGTACCTAAAGACAAATCTCCTTGTGTAACATATGTACCTGGCAGCAGCAAAATCAAGAAAGATGTGGGTGCTGGACAGTGGGTGCTCAAGGCACATGACAGAGGACAAAAGCAAGTTCCTGTCACTTGAAAAAAAGGCTTCAGGAGTTGTCTCATTTGGAGACAACAGTAAGACCCAAATCAAGGGCATAGGTAAGATTGGTAAGACAAACTTAGCTCAAATTGAAAATGTCTATTTTGTTGAAGGTTTGAAACATAATTTGTTGAGTATTAGTCAATTATGTGATAATGGTTATCATGTTAATTTTCAACCCACATTTTGTGAGATCATAGATTCTAAGACTGGAAAAATTGTCTTCTCAGGAGAAAGAAATAAAAATCTTTATTAAGTCTCACTTGAGAGCCTATCTGATCTCACCTGTCTTGTGTCTCTTGACCATGAAAAGTGGATATGGCACAAGAGAGTTGGACACATTAACATGAGAACCATATGCAGCTTGCAAATCAATCTCTTGTCAAAGGATTACCAAAATTAAAATTTGACAAAGATATGATATGTGAGTCTTGTGCAAAGAGCAAGCACACTAAGACTAGTTTCAAACCCAAGTCTCATGTCAGTACCTCCAGGCCTCTTGAAATCCTCCACATTGATTTATTTGGACCAACTAAGACTGCTAGTCTCAATGGTAAAAAATATGGATTTGTAATTGTGGATGATTATTCAAGATTCACCTGGGTTCTGTTCCTCTCTCAGAAAGATGAGTCTTATGAAACCTTTAAAATATTTTGCAAAAAGATTCAATCTGAGAAGGGATGTGGGATTGGTGCTATGAGGAGTGACCATGGAGGAGAATTTGAGAATGCCAAGTTCAAAAATTTCTTTGACAAAAATGGCATCACTCATAATTTCTCATGTCCAAGAACACCCCAATAGAATGGTGTAGTTGAAAGGGAGAACATGACTCTCCAAGAGATGGCAAGAACCTTATTATGTGATTCTGGTGTTGAAAAGTATTTCTGGGCAGAGGCTGTAAACACCTCTTGCTACATCATCAACAAAGTCACAATAAGGAAGATCTTGAACAAGACTCCATATGAATTATGGAAGGGGAGAAAGCCTTCAATCTCTTACTTTCATGTGTTTGGATGTGACTGTTACATTCTAAATACAAAAGATCAGTTGGGAAAATTTGACACAAAATCTAACAAAGGAATTTTTCTTGGGTATTCTCTCACTTCTAAAGCTTACAAGGTCTTTAATTTAAGAACAAAAACTACTAAAGAATCTGTGCATGTAGTCTTTAATGAGATGCAGGGAAACTCACAGAAGAAAGTAGATGAAGAAATTGAAGAGATGATGGAAGAGCTGAGAATCTCAACTCAAGATGCTGAGAAAAATCTCCCAATTGAACAAAAGAACATGAGAACACCTATGTCTGACACAAGAAGAGAATCTCAGGCTGAGATTGAAAGGCCATCTCAGATAAGATCTTGTAGAAGATCCCTACCTGAAATGGGAAACAACCCTCATGACAAGGAAGAAAATGAATATCTCACAGAGATTGGGACAACCAAACAGACTGTACCTGAGACTCAACATGAGCATGCAAATGAGATGCCCAGAAGCTGGAGACTGGTCAGGTCTCATCCAAGAGATCAGATCATAGGAGAAACTTCAGACAGAGTTAGAACAAGATCATCCTTCAGAAATAATGAGAACATGATGGCTCTTCTGTATGAGATAGAACCAAAAGATGTGCATGAAGCTCTCAATGATGACTCCTGGGTCAAGGCCATGAAGGAAGAACTCAGCCAGTGTGACAAAAGCAAAGTCTGGGATCTGGTTCCTCCACCATTTCATCAATATATAATAGGAACCAGATGGGTCTTTCATAACAAACCCAATGAAAAAGGCAAGGTTATGAGAAACAAAGCAAGACTGGTAGCACAGGGATACAACCAACAAGAAGGAATAGACTATGATGAGACATTTGCTCTAGTGGCCAGACTTGAGGCCATCAGGATACTCCTAGCCTTTACAGCACATAAAGACTTCAAACTTTATCAAATGGATGTAAAAAGTGCATTTCTGAATGGAATTATTGAAGAAGTCTATGTGAGACAGCCTCCTGGGTTTGAAGATCCACAACATCCAGAATATGTGCTCGGACTGAAGATGGCCCTATATGGACTTAAGCAAGCTCCTAGAGCTTGGTATGACAGACTAAGTTCCTTCCTAATTGAGAATGGTTTTTTCAGAGGTCAGATTGACACCACACTATTCAAAAGGGAGTATAATAAAGATTTATTGATTGTTCAAATATAAGATGATATTGTCTTTGGATAAACTAACGAATCTCTTTGTCAAAATTTTTCAAGCCTTATGCAAGGAGAGTTTGAGATGAGCTTGATGGGTGACCTGAGATTCTTCTTGGGGCTACAAATCAAGCAACAATCCGATGACATATTCATCTACCAAGAAAAGTATGCAAAAGACTTATTGACAAAGTTAAAGATGAATGATGCAAAACCAATGAAGACCCCCATGCATCCATCAACTCAGATTGACAAAGATGAGAAGGGTAAGTCAGTCTCAGACAAGTTGTACAGAGGTATGATTGGATCTCTTATGTACTTAACTGCTAGTAGACCAAATAATCAATATGTTGTGGGAATCTGTGCTAGGTACCAGTCTTATCCTAAAGAATCTCACTTCTCAGTTGTCAAAAGAATTTTTAGATATTTAATTGGAACAACTAATCTTGGTCTTTGGTATGAGAAGGGATCTAGTTTTGATCTAACAGGCTATAGTGATACTGACTTTGCTGGAGACAAGATGGATAGGAAAAGCACAAGTGGAACTTTCCAGTTCCTAGGAAAGTGCCTTGTCTCATGGTCATGCAAGAAGCAAAACACAATAGCATTGTCCACAATTGAAGCTGAGTACGTCTCAGCTGCCGCTTGTTGCTCACAAGTCTTATGGATCAAATCTCAAATGATTGATTATGCACTAAGGTACTCCAAAATCCCAATCTTTTGTGATAATACTAGTGCAATAAATCTTGCTAAAAATCCCATTCAATCATTCAAGATCTAAACATATAGACACAAAGCACCATATTATAAGAGATCATGTTCAAAAGGGAAAAATAATCTTTGTCGATACTACAAATCAACTAGCAAATATTTTCACTAAGCCATTAGTGGAAGAAAGATTTGTTTCAAATTTAAAATTATTAAATATGCGTGCCTATGATTAAAATGTGATTTAACTTCAGGATCTAAGATCAGCTCTTAACTTAGCTTGAGACAGGATAAGTTGAGATCCATAAAAGATCTGAGATGAGATGAAGCTCTCATAAAGTCAGAGGCACAACTTTTCAAACGTCAAATAGACGTTACATGGAGTGTCTCATAATGGCTCCTAATTACTCGTGCTCAGAACGGTTACTCACAACACGAGAGCATTAACTAGCCGTTACTTATAAAAAGGAGTGCCCAATCGCTCCTCAACCTTTCATTAACTCCTCCACTAATTCTCTCTCTTATTTATATCTTAGAGAACTTTCTCTATAAAGAGCAAGATCTCATCTTTCTTCATACTCTCACAAATGCGTATCAAAGTCACTGCTAATAAGCTCCCATACTCATACATCTCTTCTTCGTCATCATCTCCAGAACTCAACATGTCTACCACCTCTCTATCAGTCTCTAATGAAAGTCTCAGCTCATAACAAAGGAGACTGAGCTGTTCACCTACTCCACAACCCAGCACATAGTCTGAACCTTCATCCATTCAACCTCAACCTTCTCCTTCTCCTAAATCCATATCATCCAAAAAGACCAGATCCACCTCAAAATCCCCTCTTCCCTCAAGACAAAATCTCAAAAGGATTGCCTCAAACGTTGTTCAAACCTCTACCAAACAACCGCCCAAATCACCCATTCACATTGACCTCACATAACCAGAATCATCAAAGAAAGGCAAAGAGAAGGCTGTTGAAGAAAACAAAGGAAAGAAGTTGTCTTTCCAATCTGACTTGTTCGAAAACGCAGTTGTGGAAAGCAAATTTACGAGGAAGTTCAAGGAAAAGAAGATAGTTATTGGAAGGGTGATTTTGTTGGAAGAATTGAAGCAAGAGAACCGGGACATTGGTCCTTATCTCAGGAAACAGGGATGGGAGGACTATCTCTGTATGACAGAGCCGGTCTTTCCAAAGATGACACGTGCTTTCTACGCTGCTTGCTCTACTGCTAAAGGTGCCTCACAGGGGTTACCCCATGTTATAGCTAACATCATAGGAGTTCATATTGAACTCACTGAGGAGACTCTAAGAGCCATTTTTCATGCTCCAGTAGGTGGCAACAGGATCTACAGTGAAGACCAATGGTGGAATCACTTGGGGATCCCATCTAAAAGCGTTGCAACGTCTCTATTCAAGGAACCCTCCATCAGCACCTTTGTCTCCTCTCTGAATATGTTTGGTAAATTCCTTTACCATTTGGTTGTCAAGTGCATCATGCCTAGGGCAGGAACGTTTCACAAGGTCTACTCATCAGACCTCATGGTTATGTACCACTTAAAGCATGTAATTGCTTTAAACCTTCCTTTCATCATACTCAAGCACATGGAGCATGCATTCAATAATGCAAAAGTACCGCTTCTCTCCCTTTTGGGATGCTGACCACAAAAATCATGAAGTACTTCAAGGTTGACTTGAGAGGCTGTGAGGAATCCAAGGAAAAGCCAACTCTTGTTGGTAAAGCAAATCTCAAGTCCCTTAGTTTGGATGATAAGTCTATTCCCCCTCCAAACTTTCCAATTGATGTTCCTACTGATATTCCTCCTACTGTGCAAGCATCCCCCTCATCTAAGATGTCAGAAACCATGACAAAGAAGAAGATGAAGAAGGCTATGAAGGAAAAAGCTATAGGATCTCAAGAAGGATCTAAGATCCAGAAAGAAAAGGAGAGAAAGAGAAAAGCTCAACCTACCGTCTCAACTGAGACCGAGACAAGGAAAAAGAAGAAAAAGAAAACCAAGTCTGAGCAAGTCTCTTCTACCCTCACACAACTTGATCCAGAGCCTCTAAGAACTGAAGGCACTCACACCAATAGAGAACAGATGGAGTCTCAAGACCATCAGACCCAATCTCATCATACCTCACCACATCAGACTCCCACTCCACCTCTATCTCCTAAACAGATAACTCCACTAGCTTCACCTTCACCCATCACAAAAAATATAGTAGAGACTCTTGTTAGTTTGGATAAGGAAGCAACTACCTCAACCCCTAAGGTTATGCAAGAGCAAATATCTGATGGAGTTGAGACTGAGGAAGAAGCATCAGCCTCACAATAGAAGACCCATATCCAGTCTCAACCATCTCACTCATTTCAAACATCTCCGCCTACACCAGGAAAGTTCTTCATTGATTCCATCTTTGCCTCTCCTCCACCAAAATATGATCAGTCTGCACCTCCTCCACATGATCCTACTGTTACTAATGAATCATATCTGTCAACTCATCTCTCTGATTCCATCAACACTTTTCTAAATCAACTACAAAAGGAGCAACAACAACACCAACAACAACAAGACTTCAACCATGAACAACAATGCACTCAAAAGAAGATTCTCAAGGAACTAAAGAAACACAAGAAGAGGCAAGAAGCAATTCTCAGGGGCTTGAACACAGTTCTTCAAGCCATGCATGCTTCCAATGAATTTCACAGAAAGATCAACCCGCATCTCTCAAACTTGCCTCCTCTTCCTGAGTTTCCACAATCTGTGCTTAGGCCACCTACAACTTCTTCTGACTTATCCTCTTCCCCATCTAGCTAGGCTAGTTACTTCAGCTCTTTTGATAATGGCAAAAGGGGAAGTGTTGGTTAAGTTTTGAAACCTGATAAGAGTCTTTAGAGGTTAAGATTCAAGGGCTTAGAAGTTAAGATGTGATGGCATCTGTCTCTTTTGTTTTTGATAAGATGAAATGGCATCTTCGCTGAATTTCATTTTAGAATCTGTGAATTTTATGAATGATTGCTGTAATCATTTGTTGATTAATCATCTTTATCAATGCATTTCAGTTTAAGTCCTTGCTTATCATCTTTCTCTCATCTTTCTGATAAAAGTTCTTAAATTGTTAAAATGAGAAATCTGTGATGAGATCCTTAGACTCAGGGGGAGCTAATCTCTTAAAAGTGATAAGATCTCTTCAAAAGAAAACTGGTAAAACTTAGGGGGAGTTAAGACTTAAAAGATTGCTTCATACAAAACTGAAACTTCATGGTTTGCCATCATAAAAAAAAGGGGAGATTGTTAAGACAAACTCACTCCTAAGGTTTTTAATGTAGTCAAACCATTAAGTTAAGATGACTACAAAAGCAAAGGTTGAGATGCATCTTGTTATTTACTGACTGTGTGCTCAAGTTGTGGCAAAATTCCTAGACTTTAAAATTGCAGGTAACATTCAGACAAGAAAGCTCAAAATCCACTCTTGAGATATAAAGCAATAAAAAGTCAGAATCAAGGATTTCCAGAGAAAAGACTAAGGCAAAAAATGCAGATAAAATCTGAAGCCATCCAAGTTATCTAACTTGAGAACGCGTCTCAGCTTGAGTTTAAGTTTGTGTTTTCTGGAACAAAATTTTCAAAGTCTCTATTCAACCCCTCTTCTAGAGACATCCAGCCAACTTCAGACATTCCTAAGTTCACTCTCACGGGAATATACTTATACAATTTCAAACAAACACATGTTAGAAATTTTAATTTCTAATAATTATTTTTGTAAGCTACATATTAAATATTAAAATATTTACATTAGCTATGTATATCAGTTGGGCTGATTGCTAGTGATCTGCATTAAGTGAGTCCGTTTAGACTACTGTAGGTATCAATGTGGGCCTATATAAGTGGACATTGGGCTTGGCCTATTTCGGTATAATGGGAACCCTAATAGGTTGGTATAAATAAGTCACTTTAGAGGTGTTGGTCTCCAAGACACAAAATCAACCACCGCCTCCATACTCCTTCCTATAAGAATTCTTGGCACTTAGGTCCCGGTTTTGGAAACTCAAGAGATCTGGTTGAGGAAGGCCACAACACCATCTTTTCTCTAACCTTTTGTTTTGTACTCTTCTGTTTGGCCTTCAATCTATAATAGGAGGTTCCTGACGTTCGTTACCTACCCGAAGATTTCAGTTGCATTTTGACAAAGCATAATAGATTCAGGTATTCCTTGAAACTCATAATTCTCAATAATATGGCGTAATGAATTTATAATTGGGTATAAAATTCTCAAAAATTGGAATCAGAGTCAACATTATTGTTAGATTATTGAGATTCATGTTTATGAATGGAATCAATTTTTATTATTATTAAAAAAATTAGGAAAAAGAGCGTATAGTATTTTGAAATTGAAAGGTTTGGCACATAGGCATGATGAATTGTTTTCTTTGATATGCGATTATTACTCTGTGCATATTGCTGCCATGTGCGATTACTATTCTGTGTGCATATTGGTGCTGTTTTTTCTTTTATTTTTTCTTGAATGCACAATATATTTGATATAAATACATATTTATTTATCGAATCAATTTATCAAATATCACATTCTGGTGTAGTAGTTAACATCTCTGTTCACTGTCAAATGGTCCTATGTTCGACTCCTGATTATGCTTTTGTCTTCGATTGTAAATAAAAAATTGAATTTTTAAAACATCAAGAGATGGGAATTGAACCCAGATCATGAGGTTAATGGGCGGGTAGTTCGACCATCACACCATTTAGGTTTTAAATGTAATATTTGAATTTTAAATTATATATTATTACAGTTATGAAGTTTATTTCTTTATTAGTGATGTAATTCAAATTATGCTCATTGTTATTATAATTGAGTATAAATTTGACAGATTATAGACCCCTTATTTATATTTGTCTAGTAATTTTTAATTAAATTAGATTATGCAATATATTGCCAAAGCAATCTATGTTGTAGAAATTGATTTAATTAAAATTACTTGGATGTTAGAGTGGGGTTATTCACGTTGGTTGAGCTTCCACCCAAAGGTAGTTATAAAGCTAATTGTTCATGTGGGTTATCTTCTGTCAAAAGACGGGTTTTCACCTTATAGAACTAACTATTAATGTTTGATCGTTGCGTGAGAGTACCATTTACAACCAACTTGCGTGCCCATAGGCATTGAGGTTGGTGGAGTGCTTGGTATCTTGTTAGATCTATAATTTCATGCATATATCTTAGTATGTATTTTATACTTAATACCTGTTTATTGTATGTGAGTATGTAGTTAAGTGTATATATGTTCTATTAGAGTTACTATTGGTAGTGCTGTTAACATGTCTGCTCAAATTAATTACATCCCCATGCTTAATGGGACAAACTTTAAGGTCTGGAAGGAAGCAGTCGAGATAATTCTTGGCTGCATTGATCTTGATCTGGCACTTCGGGCTGAGAAACCCATGTCAACTCCGTAAAATCCGGAGGAGGATAAGGTTGAAAAGTGGGAACGCTCAAACCAAATGTGCCTAATGATCATGAAGCGATCTATTCCAGAAGTTTTTCGGAGCTCTATTTCTGAGAGCCAGGGCACTAAATGTTTCCTTGATGTTGTTGAGAAGTATTTCATCAGTAATGAGAAGGCTGATGAAGCAGTTTGCTTGCCAAGCTTATCTCTATTAGATACAAAGGCAAAGGAAACGTAAGGGAGTGCATTATGGAAATGTCTAATCTTGCGTCAAAACTGAAAGCACTAAAGTTGGAGTTGTCTCATGACTTGCTCATGCATCTAGTTTTGATTTCCCTTCCTGCACACTTTAAGAAGTTCAAGGTGAGTTATAATACTCAGAAAGATAAATGGACCGTGATCGCACTTATTTCTCACTGTGTGCAAGAGAAGGAAAGGCAACATAGAGAGAAGACTGAAAGTGCTTATTTGGTCTCAAACTCTCAGAATAGGAAGAGAAAGAATAATAAAGATGTTGCATAAAGGACTTCTTAGCAAAATAAAGTAAAAAAGGATGATAAAACACTTACATGCTTCTTCTAACGTGTAAGAACACTCTTTCTTCATGTGTCCAAGCTTCTTATAGAAGAAGCGGGTAGGTGTTTTCTTATCTTTTTTTATTTTCTTTTACTGAGAAGTCCTTTTTGCAGTATCCTTATTATTCTCTCTCTTCATATTCTGAGAGTTTGAGGCCAAATGAGCACTTTCAATCTTCTCTCTTTGTTGCTTTTCCTCCTCTTACCCACAATGAAAAATAAGTTCATTCAAGGGGCATTTATCTTTCTGAGTATTATAATCACCTTTAGTGCCCAAAGTGTGAAGGAAGGGATATCAAAACTAGATGCATGAGCAAGTCATCATACAACTCTAACTTTAATGCTTTCAGTTTTGATGCAAGATTAGACATTTTCATAATGTACTCCCTTATGTTTCATTTGCCTTTGTATCTCATAGAGATAAGCTTGGCAAGCAAACTGCTTGCATCACCCTTCTCATTACTAGTGAAATACTTCTCAATAACATCAAGGAAACCTTTAGCGCTCTGGCTCTAAAAAATAGAGCCCCGAAAAACTTTTGGACCAGATCGCTTCATGATAATTAGGCACATTAGGTTTGAGCGTTCCCACTTTTCAACCTTATCCTCCTCCGAATTTTCCGGAGTTGGCGTGTGTTTCTCAACCTGAAGTGTCAGATCTAGATCCATGCAGCGAAGAATTATCTTGACTGCTCACTTCCAGACCTTAAAGTTTGTCCACTTAAGCATGAGGATGCAATTAACCTGAGCAGACATGTTAATAACACTAGCAACAACAACTGTAATAGAATATAGATACACTTAATTACATGCTCACATACAATAAACAAAGATTAAGTATAAAATACATACTAAGATATATGCAGACAATTATAGATCCAATAAAATACAAAGCACTCCACCAATCCCAATGCCTTTGGGCATGCAAGTTGGTTTGTAAACGGTACTCCCACACAACAATCAAACATTGATAGTAAGTTTTGTAAGGTGAAAATTCGTCTTTCGATAAAAGACCACCTACATGAACAACTAGCTTTATAACTATCACACGTTTACCATCACAGGTATAAGATTATTCGGAAGTTGTATCACATCTTTGGGGTGCAAGCACAACCCACATGAATAACTCTACATTAACATCCAACTATCCAAGTAATTTTAATTTCTACAACAAAGATTGTTTTGACAATATATTGCATCAACTAATTTAATTAAAAATTACTAGACAAATATAAATAAAGGATCTATAACCTGCCAAATTTATACTCAAGTATGATAACAATTAAAATAATAAAATACACTGAAATTCGAATTGCATCACAAAAAAAATATAATAAATAAATAAAAAATAAACTTCATAATTGCAATACTTTATAAATTTAAAATTCAAATATTATATCCAAAACTTAATTCGCGTAGTGATTGGATTGCCTTACTGTTCATCTCATGACGTGAGTTGATTACCATACCTTGCTTTTTTTAAAAATTAAATCTTTATTTATAAATCAAAAAAAAAAACGAAAAAGGATTGCCTTACTGTTAATCTCATGACGTGCTTTGATTCCCATACCTTGCTTTTTTAAAAATTTAATTTTTATTTACAAATAATAAAAAAAAAAACGAAAACCACAAAATCTGGAAGAGAAGAGACGCTTTGGCTACTGCACCAGCATACGATATTTGAATTCTAACACAATTCATATACATATAAAGAACTATATTCAAATACAATCAATTGCAGCAATATGGATAACAGAAATAGCGCATAGAAGAAAAACGATTCAGTATTCCTCTTGTTCGAGCCCTTTCGTTTTCAATTTCAAGTATCAAAATCTTCATGTAATAACTAATTGAAAAACCTCCATCAAAAACGAAAAAGAATCATATATAATACGCTCCCTTATTTTAACATTAATCTCACTAATCTAAAAATAATGTTTGCTTTGATACCAATTATTGGAAATATTATATACCAATTATAAATTTGTTAAGCTCGAATCATGAGTTTCAAAGAATACCTGCATCTATTCGGCTTTGTTAAAATGCAGTCGAAATCTTTGATAGATAATGAACGTCACGAACTCTTATTGTGGTTTGAACACCAAAGAGGTACAATCTTTGGTAGGTAATGATCGTCACGAACCCTTATTATGAATTGAACACCAAGGAGGTACAAAATAAAGGGTTAGAGAAATTCTGATAGGAAGGAGTATGGAAGCGGTGGTTGATTTGGTGTCTTGAACACCAACACCTATAAAGAGCTTATTTATAACAACCTATTAGGGTTCTCATTATGCAAAAATAGGTCAAGCCCATTATCCACTTATATAGGCCCATATCAATACCTATTATAGTCTAAACGGTTCACCTAATACAGATTATTAGCCCAATTAATATAATTAGCTGATATAAATATTTTAATATTTAATATTTCACCCACAAAAATAATTATTTGAAACTAAAAATCTCTAACAAGTGTCACGTAAGGCTCTTGAAACTTAGACAACCAAATTTCGCACTAGTACTCTATAGACTATTTGAATATATTAGTAATACAGCAATTCACCAACCACCAAACTTTCTCCCACATCCACAATTTGCAGAACCAAACTTGGGAGGTCCTTCTTTTCTGTTCTCTTTCCCACCAACATCAATAATCTTCAACCCCTTTATCCTCTCTTTCTCTCCTTCAATCTAATTTTTAAGATCCCAAACTTGTTCTCATATCCACAAATGTTCATATCAAGGCATGGCCATAGGTTCTTCAAATTTAGCAGCCATGTTTCCTGCCTATGTCCCTTATGTGGTCTTTTCATTTTCTAAGCGACTAATCACTATTTTCCATTCTCTTCAAACACGCTTTGTCTACAATAATCTATAACACTAGGCACCAGTTATATATCAATCAACTATCTACAATCTCTGGTGTGGTCTCATTCCGGGTCATAACTCATGAACATTATTTATTAATTTATGTCTGATTTATACACAACAATTTTTTATGAGGGTCCTCCAATCTTCCAAAAGAATAGAATTGTGCTATCTCTCTCTGTCTCTCTGCCTCTCTGTGTTTTCTTCCTCTTGACTCTTGAGACAGTTGAACCAATGGTTACCAAGCATATTTACACATTTTCACGTGGAGCTGTTGGAATGACATGGATAATGCATAGTGTTGATTACTCAAGGCTCTTCTGGCTATTATTTGGTGTCTTCTCCTATAAGAACCATGAGTGGAAGCCTAGGATCATTTAGCATCCACTTTCACTTGCTTCTTTAAGTCAGCTTCAGATAATATATATAACTATATTATTTTGTTGCTGAATTCATATCTGGATGGAGTTGTCTGATACAATCATTGCAGCCATCTATAAGGGGAGATTCTGCACTGATCGTGGAGTTAAGGCTCCACTAGGATATGTTGAAACTGATCCTTCTGGTCGATATGGGCGTGTAAGTGCTTTGATTGATTCTCATCTTAGTGGTTTGTGAATGGGGTCATGATCTTTCTGACTATTTTGATGTGCTATGCAGGATAAGATACTTAATTTGTAATGAAATGAATTGATAGTGAATTAGTTGCCATCTCTGGTTAAATTAATGAATTGAGAATTTAAACTGATTTCTAAATCACATGGGAAATTCATATGCTTAGTTGTTTATATCAAGGGACAATTTAATGACAGAAGGGTAGTACTAGTATGTTTGAGGAAGTTGCTTTTAATTTGTATCTGCTTCTATAATTCTGTTATTAGCCCATTTGAGCAATTAAGTAGAGTTTTTTGTGATTCTCATTTATGGGTATGATACTTGATTGAAAGACTTGGGGATAATAGAATTTGCCATACATGTTAAAAAAGGGGATGGTTTTGTACTTTTGTGGTCAATTTGCCATAGCAGATATGGACCATATGTTTTGTCTGCTTGTTTACCAAGTCTAGGCTTGTTGGGATGAGTCACATCCATTGTGGTTCTTATTTCTCAGACAAGCTTAACTCTAGAGTGACCCTATAGAGATGCAAAATGAATGGTTGAAGCTCACTATTTAGTCATAATATCTAAAGTTATGTTTGACTATTGATGTAATTTGGTACATGTTAATTAATCTGATTGTTCTGTGCTACATAAAAAACAAAACATAAAATATCTAGTTCACTGGCAGTATTATTATGATATTTTGTACTTGTAGTTCAGGGATATTCTTGGCAAAGGAGCTATGAAGACTGTGTATAGGGCATTTGATGAGGTTCTGGGGATTGAAGTGGCTTGGAACCAAGTCCATCTAGGTGATGTCTTTCATTCACCAGATCAACTTCAACGCCTATATTCAGAGGTTCATCTCCTTAAGCACCTTGACCATGAATCCATGATGATCTTCTATGGTTCTTGGATTGATGTCAATTGCAGAACCTTCAACTTCATCACTGAATTGTTCACCTCAGGCACCCTTAGAGAGTAATCAACCATTCCTTTTCATTAATCCATTTACCTTAATTGGCCATCTATGCTTCACAGGTGACATTTGTGCTAACATGCTACATATATATATATAGGTATAGGCAAAAGTATAGGAGAGTAGACATGAGGGCAGTGAAAAATTGGGCTTGCCAGATTCTAAGGGGTTTGGAGTATTTACACAGCCATAATCCTCCTGTAATACATAGAGACCTCAAGTGTGATAATATCTTTGTCAATGGCCATATGGGGCAGGTCAAGATTGGTGACTTAGGCCTGGCAGCTATACTTCGTAGCTCTCAACATGCCCATAGTGTCATAGGTAATGGCTCTTACTCTTTTTTTGTAATAACATTATCAGTGAATTAAGTGTAATATAAACTATGTATATATGTTCCTATAAACTGAATTTTTCTGTTTTATGTGACCAATCAGGTACACCAGAGTTCATGGCACCAGAATTGTATGAAGAGAAATATAATGAACTGGTAGATGTTTACTCATTTGGGATGTGTATGATAGAGATCCTTACTCTTGAGTTCCCATACAGTGAATGCTCCAACCCAGCTCAAATATACAAGAAAGTTACTTCGGTAAGCTTAATTTGACATTAGACACTTCATTAATTAAGTAATTGCATGTGTACAGTATCTATAGATATAGCTAATTAAAAATTTTATTTTTTTTTCCCATCACTTAATCTAAGTTCATTTCCCAAACTTTGGCTTATTTGATGTACTAGGGGAAGCTACCAGATGCATTTTACAGAATCCAAGATTTGGAAGCCCAGAGATTTGTGAAAAGATGTTTGTCAAATGTCTCAAAGAGACCATCAGCAAAGGAGCTCTTGTTGGATCCATTTTTAGCCATGGAGCAACTTGAATTGTCATTGCCAAGCACACAATTATCTACAAATCAAACTCTTGAGCTTCATTCAACTGCAGCAATTGCCAATAAGCATCTTTTAATAGGTGATCTGACAAAGAGCACAGATATGACAATAACTGGATCAATAAATGAAGATAATAACACAATTTTCCTTAAAGTGCGGATATCTGATGAAATGGGTGAGCATAATTTCATCTAAAATTTGTTACTTTAGTCAAATTGTATCTTAGAACATTGAAAGTGTCTTACTTCAAATTGTATTTGAATACAGGGCATACAAGACATGTATTCTTTCCATTTGACACTAAAAAAGACACTGCTTTTGAGGTAGCAATGGAGATGGTACAAGAACTTGAAATTAGCCACTTGGAACCATCAGAGATTGCTGCAATGATTGATCATGAGATATCAGCTTTAGTTCCAACTTGGAGGGATAAGTGTAAGTGCAAGCATCAACGACAGCACAGCTTCAACTATGAAGAAGATGAGGATAGCAATAATCACCATCCTTTCTTCTTCTCATCTTCTCCATCTTCCCCTCATGGTTCTCTGATTCCCAAGTCTGGTTCCTCCAGCTCCAAGAACCACTTCCATGGGAACCATTGCATAATTACTCAAGAATGGCCTCAAGGTACCTCCTTTCTTTCATGTGTATACTTAAACAAATATATTAATTTATATGCAATTAACTATTGCTTTGTTGATAGTAAAATTCAAAGTTTGCAGTATTGTATAAAACAAAAAAAAATCATTTACAATGAAGAAAAAGAAAATATATCATTATTATATATTATTTTTTTTATGAAAGTTTTTTATTTTTAATTACCGGCTTACCTATAAGATATTATTAAAAAGTATTAAAAAATTGCACTGATCAATCATATAACACTTAAATATGCACAATTTTTTAACGGGTGTGTCCTAAGGCAATAAAATCACGCTTGCCAATTCCTTTAGTAAAATCACCATACATCATTATTTTTTATATATTATTTCTCTTAATTATTGGTAACTTTTTTCACAAGTATCATAATTTCATTACAGAGAAGGGGGAACAGGAATAAGAACTTAATTATAAAGGAGACATTAAGAGGGATTAAGAGGCATATGAGGCAAATGAACAGATAAAGGAGACATTTTGCCTAGGATTCTCATCTTACATTTATGAACTCTTTTAAATGATTGGCTCTGAGGCTAATAAAAGAGGAGCAGTGACTTAAGAAAGAGGCATATCTTCAAACACTACTTTATTGGACTAGATCTAGCTAGTCCAATTTCCAGCAACCTAAACCCAGTTTCAGTAACCACTCATACATGATTCAATTCCCACTAAACACACTCGGAGGGGTAAGGAACTTTAAATGTGACTAAACTTCAAATACGATTTACTCTAATAATAAAGGATACATGTGGTTAACACACTAAAAAAACCAAACACCTTACATGAATACATACATTATTAATTGGTGATGAGAGAAATTAAAAATTATCATGTCATAAATTTGTAATTCTTGAGAGATTAAAATGAGTATTTTTCTATGTGACTAATTTAGAATTTCACCTCTTATATTTTTAGTATCATATAAGAATGTGATGTACTCTGCCTCCATGAACTATTGGCAGATGATCACCTATTAATGAATGACGATGCAAGTTCTCTCAGCTCCATGAACTCCATCAAGTGCTCCAATATCCAATACTGCGACTCTAACAATGAAGATGAGCAAGGCCTAATAGTAGTAGATGGAGCTGAAAACAACAAAAAGTGCACAAAACCATGTCGTAAGGAAGAAGGAGAAGTTAGTAATTTCACCAAACAGTTGTGCTACATGACAATGAACTCTTGCGGTTGCAGATATGGTGGATCAAGCCATGGATGGCCAAGGCTAACGAAGGTTCGTTCGTGCATGGATGAGCGTAGAAGCCAACAACTTCTGCGCTCACAACTATTAGAGATGTATAAGTACAAGAGACGTATGTTTAACACAGTTGGGGCCACTGAGGGAATTGGGTTTCAATATCCAGATAAAAGTGGATGCTTTCCTCCTCGGAAATTCATATAGATTAAGAAGCTCTTCTTTTTTCTACTTTTGGGTGTTTGTTGTTGTTATGCTTAATTTTTTATGTTTGTTGTGTGAAAGTATTTATGAACGGTGATGATTATGCATGAATGTGTGTAACAGTGTATAATTAATCTATATCTTCTTGTATTCTCAAGAGCTCTTTTTGTTGCATTAATAAAACAGAGTGTGTGCATGGTCTTTCAAACAATCACATTCACATATAAGGAAAGATATCACCAAGAAATTGTTTTGCTATTCATGCACGCCATCTCATTTACATAGCCTAAACTCTAAATCAAGGTTATTGTAGTTTAACTAAAGGATAAAGTTTAACCATAATTGATTGAAAAATTAATAGTTAAATTTTTTTATGAAATATAATATATAAATTGTTGATATAAGAAGGAAAATAAAATTTAAACACACACAACGGAAGCTAAGAAAAGTGAGAGGAAGAGAATTTTTATTTCACTTAATTCAATCCATTGATGCAATACAAGGTAGGGAAGTACCTTTTTACACGGAGCATAGATTAATACAATAATATACAATGTTCCTATTCAAGAACAAAAATATAAAGATATACTATTGTAATGACATGTTTTTACGTATAACAATCATTCCATTATTTTGAGATTTGCAATAAATTATGTTCACATTGCTTTAAGCGTTGCAGCAGATTTTTGTATTGCAAGTAGCTGGACTTGATTTAACATCTTACAATTGTCAACAAGTTTATTTTCTAATAATTAATATAATTATAATTTCACATTTTATTTATCCTTTTAATTCTCAAATACATCCTTCATCTTTCGAGGTGATAAGATTGCATATTATTTAATTAAATTATCATGTATAAAATTCATTTAAAAAATTATTGTTTAAATTATCTATGATTTAAAATAAACTAAAAATATATTAATTATTTTTATCTATTAATATATCAATTAAATTAAATGAAA
Source organism: Sesbania bispinosa (assembly GCA_026901365.1). NCBI lineage: Eukaryota > Viridiplantae > Streptophyta > Magnoliopsida > Fabales > Fabaceae > Sesbania > Sesbania bispinosa. The sequence goes on from QLOH01001011.1 coordinate 83,169, forward strand.
CATTAATAAAATAAAAGAGTAATTTGGTTAGATTTATTTATATTTTTCAAAATTAGTAGTACTTGAAAAATATGTTAATGATTTCTATAAAACCTTGGGTAATAAATTTTTTTAACGGGAAGAAGTTAAGAAATAATACCTTTGCTTTTTTTTTTTTTGTTCCAAATACCTTTGCTTTTTTTGTTTTTTGGTCAGAAAATACCTTTGCTTTAGTTGAGCTTTTTTTATTGACGAATTTTTTTTTTATTCCTTTTTTTTTTTAAATTTTGCCTTAGGGTGGCCCAATTGCCCAAGCCGAATATGGAGCCAACAAGAAAGTAAGAAACACTGACCTGGTGAAGCTTAGGCCCAAGAGCCCATAAAATGGATAGAAAAAGCATGACTAGCATAAACCTGCAGGCTTTTCTTTCTCTCTCTTTTTTTTTATTTTTCACTTTACGTCCTCAAAGTCAGAGAACCATGCAAATCTGTTACTAGTAGTTAAGCTTCTCTACAGCAACTTCCACTGAAAGTCCGTTACAGAGCCCACATAACCGACCAATTCTAGTCCTTAATTACACGTGGCGAGAGAAAATGGATGTTGATGACACACGATAGACCTCCATTGCAGGGGAGCACGTAACTCGAAAAGTCGTGCGCTCCACGCGAAATGGAGTGCATCCACCAACGAGAGGGTCCCTCGCGTTCCAATTTTTCAGCCTTCGAAAAAAGCTCCCTTTGCAATCCTCATTCACCACCTTCATCATCTTCTTCTCTCAACGACGTCGTCGCCGTTGAATTCTCCGCCATCACCATCGATCTTTATCATCATTACCTCCTCCTTCCATTATCGCTTTTCAAATCCTCATCTGCGATTCATCGAAACTCAAACTTGTAGCAATTGCATCAGTTTCACAGTACAAATAAAACGACGTCGTCGTCATTTTCTTGCTTTTGAAATTATCATCGGTGATTCGTCGGAGTAACGATCCAGCAAAACAAACTCAAACGACTTTATCGCCATTGCGATCGCTTTTGAAATTCTCATTGGTGAATTGTGATTCTTCTGATTCAAACATATCAGGTTTTCTTTTAACAAAACGATTAAACGACGTCATTGTCGTCGCAATGCCGATCGCACGGTGCAACAGCGAGATTCAGCTGCCGCTGCCGTCGCCGATTCCGACCGGCAGAGGAACGCGCTCCGCCGCCAATGAGAATCTTCAGCCAGTTCCTCGAGAAGACGCTCCAGTTGCCGGAGCTCACACTGCCAGGACCTCACCTATCGCCGGCTCCGGCGGAGATCGACCTCCGGTCGCTTCCAATGGCCTCCTCCGCCGATCTGATTGTTCGCTCCGCCAGAGAGTTCGGCGCTTTCCGGATCCGGTGCCACGGGATCACTGGCCACGAACTTCAAACGGTGGCTGATGAAGCCGAGAGCGTTTTCCAAGATTCGAAGAACGTCGTCGTTCAGCGTAACGGTCGTGAAGGAGAGATCATTCCTTGTGTTAGGTCTAGCAACGGAGCAATGGAATTCACCGCTCACAAGATTCTCAGGAACCAAACGCATCGAAACTTTTGGTATATATACATATGCTAATTAATATGTTCCTCATTTTGTTTGAGTTTGCGGAATATCATCTTTGATTTCTAATTTTTTACTTATTTCGTTTCGTGCTATTGATCTTTGCGATTTCGAATCATGCACTTCTTTAGCATTTAACTTGCTTCAACCATGAAGAGTGCAGTTGCTTCCCTTGTTAAGTTGTTTTCCTTGCATGATGCAACCTACTTTTAGTATTGACATTGAATATCTATGCTTAAGAAAAACTTAGCTAGTGTGGAACTAATAGCTTGTTCCATTGTTACATTGTATGGCGCTGAATTGATTTTAAATTATTTTTGTTCAATGTGTTTCGTAAAATGTGTATCATTTATTTTAATAATTGATTTTTAGAACTTGTAAATCAAACAGAATATATTATAAATGATAAAATTTATTTTAACCAATAAATAATTACTTATGAGAGTATTGTGTGAAAATAATAATCTTACACAAAAATCATTTTATAACTATACAATTTTCATTACTTGATTGTATCACCTTATCTTTTTTTCACACTTGTACTTTGTATTCTGGTAACATTGCACACTTGTACTTTGACTGTATTACTCAACTTTAGTGTTAGATTATGTGTAGCAAGCATTACTAGTGGAATTTTTTTGCTGAGAATTTTTATCCCAATTCCAAAAGGATTCCAAACTTATTTTTACTGTACATGTTAACCTATAGCGTGGAAAGGATGGAATTTCAAGAGACAAAATAAAAAATCATACTTTAAATATATTATTAATATAAAAATAATTTTACACTATTATCCCATATTTATTAGATATATGTGTTCAAATTTGTTAGATAGTGTGACTATGCATAATTGAATAAGCGTGTATTGTCAATACATCAGAATGTAATTCTTTAAAAAAGAAAAGTGTTGACGGGTGTAGAAGAGAATCCACTAGAAGTCAACTATATGTTATGTTATTAGTCTCTAATATTGAAGACAAAGGGAGGTGCTAACTTGTTTCATATGTTAAGCAGGGTTCATATGGGTAACGTTGCAAGTAGATTGGATAGTATAGTAGAGAAAGTGACTCTGGCTCTACAACAGGACACCTCTCAGGAGTTTAAGGAGCGGATTCAAGAGGCAGAGTCTGTGATTTGCCTCTGCAGATATCCGCACGACCATGCCTCCAAACAAAGTGAAGCCGTCTCGGACAAGAGAAAAGACAAATTATGTGATCATGCTTTGCGCTTCTACCTTCCCATGGAGCATTGTATATTTTACATCCAATCTGAAAGAGGTCCCCTGTCATTTGATACTGGTCCACAGCATATAGTTGTCACCGTTGGCAAACAACTAGAGGTAATTTCATGTTTTGTTTCAAAGTTCAATAATGTATGTGGGTACTTTTATGCTTGTAGTTTAAATTTGATGTGTAGTATTTTGTGAAATGTTTTATACTACTGTATAATATAATTACGTATAAACATGCTATTAAAAAAGTTAGATTTTTAGATAGCAATTGAGGTAGTCAATTTTTTTAATAGACTGGGTAGATAGTGTAAGCTTTTCCATTAACCAATACATGGAAATTAATAGATCCTTATATTTAATGAGATTAAGATAGTTGTATTACCCTATAATTGTTATTTTTCAAAGAATCACACAACTTAAAATGATCTGATGTTGGTAATAATCGGTAAAAAAGATTTCCTATTTCTGTCTAAGTAATAGAGTATAATAGGCTGCAAAATATTTGAGACTGGAGGATGCAAAAATCAAGTAAAAAACATGAATACTTAAAAAAATCCAATTACTAGGGGGTATTTTATTTGATCTCTAGTGAGCCCCATGATATCAAATATGTTATGTAACGAGCAGAAACTAACCAAATTTTCACTTTATGAATATAGGAGTGGAGCCACGGTGTATTCAAATGCGTTCCTGGGGAAATGATCTTCACGCCGAGTTTACAAAGTAGCCACGCCTCTTTCTCCATAGAGCTTACGTGCTCGGCCTCATCAAATCTACATCAAAGTTTAAATAATTCTGACAAGATAATATCCTTAAGTGATCAAATCCTTATTGTATTTTGCCTTGCATTCTTATACAAATTTTTATACTTCATCTTTTCCTGATCCTCAGAACACGGTTGCACCCATTTTCTTTTTTTTTTTTGGATGCCTTTTGTGTGGTCATGATGTTGCTCTTACCCAGTGACACCAAATTTTCCTTTTGCCTTTTTTTTTCTCTAATTTATTTACGAAGGCCACTTTGATGTACAGTTTGAGTGTAAAGGTTGTGGGTTTTGGTTAAACTACAGTTATCACATATTGGCATGATTTTACGAGTTGAAAGTAGCAAAATTGTTGTATGCATATATATTGATTATTCCTAAAACACAGGATGCAAATATTTGCATATTGACAATTTAGATAGATAAATCGTAGTTTGTATTATTATTATGGTAATTGCTTTGTTCGCAAATATATATATAACCTTTAATGGTTGAGTCAAAGTTTGGATTGAGACCCCGTTCAGTATTGTGCGTACAGCTGGGTGATCTTTAGGGCTGTTCACGTGAAGAAGTATTTTTTCCCCGTTAATCAACAATGCCAGCAAATTTGGTTTTAATTATCTTTTTTATCAAACAAGTTGGTGCAAGTGCAAGATATGTGTAGAAAAGTGATTTGTAAGAAACTTCTTCCTTTATAAAAATTATTTATGTTCTTTTTTTTTGTCAATATTTATGTTCTTTTGTAAGAAAAAAAAACTAATTTTTTTTGGTCGAGTTATAAAACTATTTTTTTAAAACTAATTTTTTTTTGGACGAAAGTTGAGCATTGGGCCTAGAATGTTTTGTAAAGCTATAAGGAGCCATGTGTCCTAGGGAGCCCAGCTTTGCTAGGAAAGTAAACATTTGTCTATGAATTCACGACCTTAAAAGTCGGGAAATGTTATTCCCACTCTCTTTTTTCTATTAACACCCCCTTTCTTTTTATTAAATTTCTTCCCATATACCCCTATAACTATTGTTGCTTCCAGAAGCTAAAAAAAATAAATAAATCTGCTTCCGAAAGGTCCAAAAGCTAATATATATTAGCTTCCAAAATTACATTGGTTTCGTTCTAAACCCTAAACCAATTAATATTTTAGCTTATTGAAATTAGTTTTTGATAATATAATTTTTTTAGGGTTTAGAGACGGAAAAAATTTGTCTCCAAATCCCTCTCTAAAAACATACATAAAGAGAAAAAGAGACAGAAAGACAAAGCAGAAAAAGGAGAAAAGCGAAAGGGGTGAGAGAAGTGGAAGAGGTTAAAGCGGGGTAGGGTAGGGTAGGGTAGGGTAGGGTGGGATGGGGGTGGGTGAAGGTAGAAGGGAGAAAGGGGAGGGGAAGGGGAAGGGGAAGGGAGTGGTGGTGAAGGCGGCAGCTAAAGAGGTAGGGATAATGGTGGGGAGAGGAAGAATGATGGCAAGTGGCTCAAGAGGAAGCTTCATCCTTTGGGAATCAACAAGTCAACTCTGGGGTAAAAGGTCAAGATCAATCAAATGACCAAGTCAAGGGTCAACAAAGAGGACCTAAGGTCAATTTTATGCCATATAGGCATGGACTTCAAGGATAAGGTCTCAAACCCAAAGTTTGATAATTCTACAACTTCTCCAATTTAGCTTAATTTTATATGTGAGAGCTATGGGCTTGTCATGGACTCATAACCTTCATTTTATAGTTTTTAACTTCTTTAGTTAATTTCCTAAGTAGGCCTTAGCTCATGTAAGCTACCTTGGCCTCAAAACCTTTTTTTGATGATTTCTATTTTTCTCTTTTAGTAGAAGTTTTAGGTGTCTCCTTTAGTGACGTTTAGGCCTCAACTCTTAGGTTTGATAGTTTCCTCTATTTTTAGTAATTTTTAGATAGGATTTATTTTAAATTCATGGCCTTGGCCCATCCCACCACTTTAGGCACTATCTTGTAGCCTATGAGTAGGTAACTCCTCTCTTTTAATTCCTTTAGCTTAAGTTTTAATAAAATGCCTATGCATTGCTCCTCCCTTTAGTGAGTAGAGAAGAGTTTATGGTTCTTTCTCAAACCATATTGAAACCTATCAAGCTCCAGGAGCTTGTGGCGTTTCTTCATCCAAGCTTATTAATCCAAGGGCTTGCCCTTGATTGTGGCGCTTGTCTCCATTTTTATCTCTCCATCTTTTTATCTTTCTTCTCCTTTTGGTTCTATTTGGTGCGCATTTTTTCTGATTTTATACTGTTAATCTTGTTGTTCTATTGCTCCCCATTCTAGATCCTGCTTGTATGCTCTCAAAGAAGGGGAATAGGTGGGGGTAGTTAGGGAAAATGTTAATAAAGAGAAGAGGTGAGAATAAAAAAAGGGGGTGGCAAAAGAAATTTCCTTAGGAGTTGAGCCTTCATTAAGGATGGGGTTTGCAGAGTTCCTTGGACCAATTGACCTAATTCGGGTCTCATGACTAAAACAAAGTAAGATTAAATAATGGTATTTTCTAAGGTACACAAGTAAAAAAACTTGCGTATTTGTCCACAAGCTAATGTCAGCCATAAGATATAATAATATAAAATTGAGTGGTCAAAATTTTATAAGCACAACGGGTTGCATGTTGAAGCCTAAATGATTTATGATTTATACAAGGGGAGTTCTAAGGTACACAAGTAAAATACTTTTGTATTTGTACACAAGTAAATGAGAGCCTAAGTTATAATGATATTTTATTGAGTGATCTGGATCAAATAAACACATCAGATTGCATGTTCAACAATAAATGCTTTATAAAATTTGCAAAGGTGGTTCTCGACTATTGTAAATATTTTAGAAACCCATCTTGCGATGATTTCTTTTTTTTTTTTTTGTGAACTGTGACCTATATGTATATCTAACACTGATTGATACTTATGAATGGTTGCGACTTATCTATTGTTTTCTATTTTACTATATATATACACTACAAGAAAATCTCTATTTAGCGACGGCTTTTAAGTTGATTTTTTTTATTCTTTTTACATTTTTTTATGTAGCGTTGGCCTGACCGACGCTAACTTTATTAAATAGTGTCGGCCTAGACCGACGCTAATGGTAAAATATTTTTTTTATTTAGCGTCGGCCTGGCCGTCGCTAAAGGCCGACGCTAAAGGCAAAAAAAATTTTAGCGTCGGCCTTCGTAAAGTTTGTGACGGCCTGACTGTCACTAATTTCTTGTTATTTTTCACTATATATATAATATTTTGCACTATATGTTTCAAGAAACAAATATAGCGTAACGGTAATGCTCCTTCTTGATATCATACAGGTTGTGGGTTCGATCCTCACAATTGATAAATCTGGGAAGAAAGGATTTTTTTTCGAAAAAATTGTTAGCTAATTGTTGTCGCTATGTTGTGACGGCCATGGAACTACATAGCGTCGGCCGTAAAAAGTCGTTACTACTGCAATTGTGACGAGGCTTTTAGCGACGACTGCTTGGCCGTCGCTAATTATGAAATAGCGACGATTTTTCCCCTTTAGCTAAAAACCGTTTTTCTTGTAGTGATATAGTGTGCGTGTATGTGTGTGTTGTGAGATGTGGCTTGGTACGGGTGGTGGTTCCAACACGATGGATATAGGTCACAATGACAAAGTGGTATGATTCAAAGATATAACTCAAAGGAGTGGTCCAAGGGCTCAAACTCAGACATGTCAGCAACAACAATTACAAGTGGTTACGTTTCACAGTCTGGTACGTGGGAGCGTAAATGCAGTTATTGGGACTTGGTCAAAATTAAGGGGACCCCCAGAGAGGAGTTGATATCAGTTGAGAAGTGGAAATTACTGAATGCCTATAAAAGGGAGAAGGAATCAATGTTCAAGGGTCGAAAAACTAAATTCTCAAGCACAGAAGAAGCCATAACGTCTACCATCAGAGACCAAGGCAACCTAGTGCAAGGAAGTAGGAACTGCTTGATCACCCTTTTTCGATTCTTGTATCTTTATCATTTGTACAGTTTATTTTCTGTATGTTTATATGTACTATTGCCTTTCTATTAGCTTTTTCACTATTTATTTATGATTGTTGAGGTGTCACTAGCTGTCATTGTATTGTGTATTGTGATTCGTTCTTTACCAAATTACTGCTACTATACAAGCAGGGTTGTCGGTTAGGATTGGGGTCTTAAGGAATATTTTTACTGTCATCCTTTTATTAATTCTCTTTGCCAGGTGTCCCATGTTCTTTTCGTTTGGGATTTCACCATCTCTGTATTTAAGGTTAAAACCTTTTCTATTGATTCAATGAGAAATACATAATTCTGCAGCTTTTATACATATGAATGCCATCACTAAGATGGTATCAGAGCTCTGGTTCTTTTGTCATAATATTTTTCTTGTTATTATTATACTTTCCTTCATAATGGAAAACCAAAACCAAAGCTCTAACTTATCAAGCCCTTATTATCTCCACCCAAATGAAAATCCCTCTCTTATCCTTATATCACCACCACTTGATGGAAGGAATTGTCATGCATGGTCAAGGGCTATAAAATTGGCTTTACTTTCAAAAAATAAAGTAAAGTTCATTGATGGATCTATCTCGCCACCCAGTATTCTTGATCTTTTGCATAGTTCTTGGGAACGTTGCAATACCATGGTGTTGGGATGGTTACATCATTCGATGACAAAGTCAATCCTTCAATCTGTTCTCTGGATAGATCAAGCCTCTGCAGTATGGATCGATCTCAAGGAACATTTTTCTCAAGATAGTTTATTTCGAGTTTCAGATCTTCATGAAGACTTATACAAGCTCCATCAAGGTCATGTATCAATTTCAGAATATTTCAATCAACTCAAAATTATATGGGACGATCAGCTAGAAAATTTCAGACCACTACATCGTTGCTCATGTTCTATTCCATGTACTTATGGTGCAGTTCAGCAGATGCTCAATTACAAATAACATGACTATGGGATACGTTTCCTTAAAGGCCTAAATGAGCAATTTGCTCATATTAGGTCACAGATCATGTTGATTAATCCTTTATCGTATATTACTAAGGTTTTTTCCCTCGTTTTACAACAAGAAAGGAAAATGCAAGGTTGCAATGCGACTCCATCATAAGTTGTTAATGAAACTAAAATATATGCAACTGGTATAAATCAACAAAATTGGGGACTTACTAGAAAAGGAGTTTTTACCAGAGGTAGAGGCCAAGGTTTTGGAGGGAGAGGTCAACTGGTGTCTAACAAACTTTGCACTCACTGTGGAAGAACAAATCACACAGTTGAGGAGTGCTTCAAGAATGGATTCCTTCTAGGATACAAATCTAAAGGCAACAAATCAGTTGTTAATGTTGTCATGCCCTCAACATTTCAAGAATGTGCTTCATTTAGTAAGGAAAACGATGGTTCACATGTTGGTTTTACTCAAGAGCAATGCAAGAGTATAATGGTTTTGATCCAAAACTCCACCATTGCATCTACCTCTTCTCATTTTGCAAACATGATTCACACACTTAATAGTACAACTCCACCCTCATTAGGTATTCAACTTTGCCAATGGCTCTTAGACACAGGTGCCATAGATAACATTACTTTCAACAACCTTGATAATTTTTCGTCTTACAAAACAATAAAACCAGTTCTTATAAATCTCCCAATCGACCATCAAGTCATGTCTCACATATATCTGGTATTGTGCAACTTACTAAATGGATAGCTCTTTCCAATATTTTGTATGTTCCAGATTTTAGTGTGAATCCAGTCTTTGTCATCAAATTACTCCAGTCACAGCCTTGTCAATTTGTTTTCACTAATCGTGTCTGTTTGATACAAGAGAGCACTACCAAGAGGACGATTTGGTTCTACTAGTCTACATGAAGGACTACTTTTGGTATCTCATGATATACAACAAGAAAAGTCTACTTTTCCACACACTTGTTTCAATGCCGCCGAAGCCAAAAATAAAAATTCCAAACTTTGGCATTATAGACTAGGACACATTTCTAATTCTAGATTAAAACTTATGTCTAGCCAGTTTCCCTTTATTGAGTATGTTGATGTATCACCTTGTGACATTTGCCATTATGCCAAACAAAGATTGCTTATTAGCATTCCCATTCCAATAATATCTTTGACATTTTACATGTTGATATTTGGGGCCCCTACTCCATTCCTTCCTTATATGGACACAAGTATTTTCTAGCTCTAGTTGATGATTTTTCACGATTCAGTTGGACTATTCATATGAAAACTAAAGATGAAGTTAGACAGCATCTTGCCAAATTCATGTCATATATTGAAACTCAACTTGGAAGTAAACTAAAGGTTTTAAGAAGTGATATTGGAAAGGAATTCTTGTGGGTTGATTTTTACTCAAGTAAAGGAATTATCCACCAAACATCATGTGTTCAAAGTCCACAACAAAATGGAATTGTTGAACGCAAACATCATCATCTTCTCAATGTGGAAAGAGCTTTTCATTTTCAGGCTCAATATCCACCTATTTTTTGGAAATGTTCTGTTCAAGCCACGCATGTTATAAATTGAATTCTTTCTCCATTATTAAATAACAAAACTCCTTATGAGTTATTATATGGCAAACCACTTGGTTTATTTCATCTTAAGGTTTTTGGTTGCTTGACTTATGCAAGTACTTTAAAGGATCCTAAAACTATATTTCAACCAAGAGATAGAAAATGTGTTTTTAGGATATAAGGAAGGGATATGATACAAATTGCAGAGAAATTTTTGTTTCAAGAAATGTCATATTCTACGAACTTTTTCTTTTCCATTCTGGAAACAAAAGTAAAAAATATGTATATATCTTCTTCTGATATGACACCTACATAAGGTCCACCACATTTATCTCCCCTTTCTCATAATGATCCTGTCTCTAATACTGACCTCAGTATCCATCATTCACATTTTGAAAACACTTATATAACCCAACAGTTTCCTCCTGAACCAGATATTCGACATGTAAGGTCCAAGAATCCTCCTAAGTGGTTTTAATGATGACAAACTATCAAAATTCACTTGTCATAATTCTGATTTAAATGGAACTAATCATTTCACTCTGAGTGTATGCTAAGAAGATACAGGCAGAATCTTCAGAAGATAGGAATAGTGTCCAGAAGAAAGAAAACAACATTCATGCACCACATCAAGCTGGGAAAATGTCTTAAACATCTTTGAGATGCTGAAATGATGAATGAAAGCAAAAAAGCTGTTGAGAAATATAAAAGAAAATCTTCTGTAGTAAAGGTCAAAGACTAACAAGCTTTACAGAAGATACATAAGTTGCATTTCTATGGAGGAAGCTTGATTAGCAAAACTCAAAAGAACAGGAAAAGGAATTCTGGATATTCAATGTATGAACTAAACTCAATCCAATCCTTAAAGTCAGATCCTCAGACGTAACTCAAATAATAACATATTAGAAGGAAGATTCACTTTTGAAATTTGTGAATCAAGAGTACTTTGCTTGAGAATCATGACTTCCCTAGCTTCCCAAGGATGCAGTTCAGCACAATTACTCTTTGAAGATCTCTACAATGGTCATATGTCAACAACCATCCTCTGCAGAAAGAAAGAAAAGAATTCTGCAGAAGAAATGTGTTGTTAGTTATACTGCAGAAGAAACAGAATTCATTAAATTTTGTTTTCATCATTTTTAGAAGTACAACTGGGTCAAATATATTTTGAATAAATTATGTTGAGTAAATCATGGCCTATGGTGTGCTCCCAGAAGAAATGGCTGCAGAATTCACAAGGTTTCATGCCTGCAGAAGATATGTCCTAAGGAAGTGCAGCCAATCAAACTTGACAGCTGTCTGTGCAGAATACAGCTGCCACATGATAGGGACAGGTCAAGAAACACAGCTGGAGGTCCAGAGGGTCTCCCAACGGATATTTCCTCAAATATCCTATAAAAAGAGGAGTTCCTTTCATGTTTAGACACACCCTCCTCCAGAAGAATTTTCAGATCTTCGAAATTACAGATCATATCTTCTGGAAAATTTCTCTCTCTTCTTTTTTCTGAGTATATGCTTTAGAGAGTCTATTGAGAGAGAGTTGGCTCATTACTCTTACAGAAGTGCTTAAATTGTATTCATTTTGAGCCATGTATTTTTCCTTTCACTACATTCTTCCATTGTAATCTCTCAAGGAGGCTTAAGGTTGTTAGTGCCTCTTGAGAAAGTGTGCAGGAGTGTAAATTGATATATTTACATTGTGGTAGTGAAGAAAGAAGTCTGCAGAGGGTGTTCTACAGTGTTAGCAGTGGCTATTCCTTCTGCAGAAGAAGCTGCAGTAAGTGTACAGCCTTGAGATTCTGAGAAATATACTTGATTAGGAGCCTGAAGAGGCTACAGAAGAATAATAGGGGTAAGGTGTACTCAAGGTTATTGTAAAAGTGAAAGTTGAGTAAGAAAATCCTACTTGGTGTAGGGACTGGACATAGCCCCAGGTTGGAAGAGGTGAACCAGTATAAAATCTTTGTGTGCAATCTTCTAACCCTTACTCTCTCTATTTTATTTTGATTACATGTGCATAAAACCATTTTGAATAAATACTTAATACCTAAGTAAGTGATACTCACAAGAGTTCTAATACAGGAACTATATCTTCCGCATACTGCATATACAATAACCTCTATCTTCTTCAGTGTAAACTTTTAATACTAAGCCAAGTCTAACTTGAGCAGATTAAGTATTAAAATAAATTTGCAGAAAATTTTAAAGTAATCACAATTCAACCCCCCCTTCTTGTGATTAGAATTTCAACTTCACGACATTCAAAAAGAGTGAGGAACAAGCCTATATATCTAGAAGATTACCACTGTAGTTTTTCAGTGAACAACACGTATCAATCCTCCTGTGTAATGACTCTACTTCCCATCCTCTTTGTTCTATTTTATCATATAAAAATTGTTCTCCAACTTTTCGAAATTTTTGTTTTAACATTATGAGCCATATTGATCCAACTTCCTATGATCAAGCATCAAAGGTAGATTGTTGGAGAAAAGCCATGAATACTGAACTTGAAGCTCTTAAAAAAACAACACTTGGAACATAGTTGACCTACCAAGAGGTAACCATCCCATTGGGTGTAAATGGGTTTATCAAAGAAATTGAAAGGAGATGGCTTCTTTTGAAAGATACAAAGCGAGATTGGTAGCCAAAGGTTTTACTCAGTTGGAGGGGATTGATTATTTTGAAAGCTTTTCTCCTATTGTCATGATCACAACCATCAGGTTAATTTTGGCCATTGTTGTTAAATGTTGGTTTCTTGAACAATTAGATGTAAATAATGCTTTCCTCCATGGTGATTTAGATGCGGGGGTGTATATGGCATTACCACCTGTTTAGAATTTAAGTCACCAAACAAAATTTACAAACTAAACAAGTCCCTTTATGGACTAACGCAAGCTAGCAGACAATGGTATTCAAAATTGACATCAACCCTTATCTCAATTGGTTTTGTTCAATCCACTGCAGACTACTCTTTGTTTGTTAAAAAGGTTGATGCTCATTCCACTGTTGTACTTGTATATGTGAACAATTATATTTGGTAGTTGTAGGCACTGAAATGACTAAGATTTACTATGTTAAGCATTTCTTAGATGGCAAGTTCAAAATCAAGGATTTGGGGTCCTTTTAAGTATTTCCTAGGGATGGAAGTTTCCAGGACAAAACAAGGAATTTTAATTAACCAACAGAAGTATGCATTGGAGTTATTGTTAGATTTTGGTCTCTTAGGCAATAAATCAGTTTCTACACCTTTGGATGCCTCTACCAAGCTGCAATTTATTGAAGATAAAGCCTTGTCTGATCTTCTAAGTTATAGAAGGTTAATTGGCAGGTTGCTATATTTAATTACCAATACCAGATCGAACATCACCTATGCAGTTTAGTACCTTAATTAATTTGTTTCAACACCATTGGAAGCACATTTTAATGTTGCTACTCATGTTCTGAAATATATTAAATCTACTCATGCTAAAGGCATTTTCTTTTCATTGGGGGTCATGTTTAGTCTCAAGAAAATCCGTTTATGGTTTTTGCATTTTCCTTGTCATGCCATTAATCTGTTGGAAATAAAAAACAGACTATAGTTTCAAAATCTTCTTCAGAGGCTTAATATAGAGCCCTTGCTAATGTTTCTTATGAAATTCAATGGTTGCAATATCTTCTGAAGGATTTACACATTGATCTCAACCAACCCGATGCTCTTTATTATGATAATCATTTAGCTGTGCACATTGCTCATAATCACACTTTTCATGAATGCACCAAACATATAGAAATAGATTGTCATTAGGGGTGGGAATAGGTTGGTCAACCTGTTAGGGGCCTGCGGCCTGGCCTAGCCTAACTTGTTTATTAAAAAGGCCAGGCTAAGGGTTTTTAAAAGGTCTGTTTAGTTAAATAGGCCAAGTTTCAGGCCTATGAAAAAGCCTGCTATGCTTGACAGGTTGGTCTGTTTAATATAATAATATATAATATATTAAATTAATTATGTAAATAATTATAAATATAATTAAAAAATTAGAATATATTAAATTAATTATATAAAAAAGGCTGCTTAAAAGGCCTGCTGGCTTGCATAGGCTTATAGGCCTGTTGGCTTGTTTGTAGGCCTTGTTATAAAACAAGCTTCTAAACATGCTTACAGGTCATGCCAGGCTTTTACGCAGGCCAAGCTAGACCTTAAAAAAAGGCCTGTAATAAGTAACAGACCCAGACTCAGGCTTAAGAATTAGGAGCCAGGCCAGGCCTGCCAAAGCCTTGCCTGGTCTGGGTTGTTTCCACCCCTAATTATCATGTTGTGCGTGTGAAGCTGCAAAAATGAATTAATCAAGTTGTTTCCTATTTCTTCTTCAGCTCAGTTGGCAAATGTGTTTACTAAATCTCTACATCTTGCACCATTTGTATCTCCAAGATGGGCATGAAAAACAATTCATGCTCCACCTTGAGAGGATTATCTCTTAGCATTTTCACTATTTATTTATTTATGATTGTTGATGTGTCACTCGTTGTCATCGTACTGTGATTCTTTTCCAAATTGTTATTGTTATGCCAACAAGGTTGTCGGTTAGGATTGGGGTCTTAGGGAATATTTTTGCTGTCATACTTTATTGGTTCTCTTTGTTAGGTGTCCATTGTCCTTTTCGTTTAGGGTTTCACCATATCTATATTTAAGGTTAAAATATTTTCTATTGATTCAATGAGGAATACATAATTCTGCAGCTTTTATACAGAATGATTGTCATCACTGAGACTTTCAAGAATTGATAAATTAAGTTACTACAATCATCATCTTCTTCTGCTCCATTGTTCTATCACTTGATTTTGTTGAGTAACGCTTTAAAGAACTCCATAGAGGATTCATATTTCATCCCATATTACTATTGAAATACTTTTATTTGTCACCAAATTAAGGGATAAACAAGAAGTTATATATTTTTGCTTCCCACCCTTTTCCTTTAACTAAATCAAATATGAAATTTTTATTTTCATCATTTCTCCTTTTTTTTTCTTGTTTGAATCAAATAATGTGTAAAAATGAAAACGAATGCATAGAAATTTATATAGGAACCCGTATAGAATAAAAAGCATAAATTAATTTCTGAATAAACCAAAATAACAGCAAATAAAATATTATTTAAGTCCACAATTAATCATTTTGTACTTCTTGAAAATATTTCCATCTTAGAATTGTGAAGCACCTTCAGTCTTAAAATTATTTTCAATTAAAAAAATTGTGAATATGTACTTATAGTGATGTGGAGTCATTATATGCTTTTATAATATAAAGCATAGGGTATGCAGTGGTCGAGGCTTGTGGCCAGGGACGGATCCACTTGTAAGGGAGTGGAGGCAGCTACCCCCACAATAATTTGTTTGACTTTTACATGATTATTTGTGTTTTCTTTTTTTTTTCATTATAACAACAAGCACATTATGCTAATTGTTCCATGAAGCCATAAGATGTGGATTGGTATTAACGGTTGGAATTGACAATAAACTACTAGATTATCTATAAACAACATCACAATGTAACATGTATATATATTATTTCCAACTATAAAAGGAAGCTTGAACTACATTTTTTTTTTGAAAAAGTGTGTTCTTGTAATGTAACCTATGTGCTGCAGTTAAAAAATAACATATTTTTGCATTATAAATTCACACACACACATACACATATTTTGCCCCCACAAAATAAAATCTCTGGATCCGTCATTGCTTGTGGGGGACCTTCAAATTTTGAAAGCAGAAACGAAAAATATATTTAGGAAACGACTTTGTCTAGGGTGTTTGGTGTTTCACCTTGTTTTAAACATTGGATTTAATATTTTTTAATCAATGTTCAAGATTTATTACCTGTAACCTGTTATTTGTAACTTAATAATATTACTAGTTGGCCCCTCTATCTTTTCTTTAAAAAATCATCTAATTTATTAACATATCCCTTATTTATACTAGTTTTTATTTCTTTAATAATTATTATCGTATACCTTATGGATTTTTTTTTAGAATCTCATTAAAAGATACCTATATTATAATTTTTAAGAAAAATAAAATATATTTTCTTGAATTGGAAAAATATAAAGGAAAAAAGTGAAGAATCAAGAGAGATGAGCTGGGCGACGCAAAGGAAAAGAGAAAATGATTGTTGTAGCTTCTCAGGTATAAAGCATAGAAATTACTTGTTTTTATTCATCAACCATATTACAAAACTCAGAACAAATATAAAGGAAGTTTAGATCCTCCATACCCTTTTTAAAGAAATTAACCCTTGAATCATGATTTACACCATGTCAAACAGCTCTCACGTCGATTTGTGCTAGCTTCTGACTGTCCATCTATGCCATTCCATGTCCAGACCGAGACACACTATCCTGCTGCACACATTCACGGTTTACATTTTTTTAATCCAGTTGCTGTTTTTTACATCAACACTTTTTTGTAATTTTAAAAAATTATATTTTTTTAATAAAAAACCTAATTCAACCTGCTATTACAAGTTAATTAAAATTGTGAAACACCGGTATTTTGTCCATGAAATGAAACACCCTAGAACAACCCATAAGAAACACATAAGTCATCATATTTAAAATAGTAAAACAACAAATGTCTACAAAGACCTTTTTTTCGGTAAATGAAAATTCCACACCCTATTTTTTTGGTGGATGGGGTGTGAAAAAGAGACATATAGAAAAGAAAATAGAAAAAAAATGAAATATATAGTATTAATACTCTCTCAGTTATAAGACATATTTTAGAAGTTTTTTATTTTCCTTTTTATAAATCATTTTACAATTTCAAGAAAGTATTTATTATCATTTTTCTTATTTACCCTTATTAACTTTAATGTCTTTTCAATTATTAAATGATAATGAAGTTAGTCAATGATATTAAATAAGTGTAAAACTAGAAAGTTAAACTATTTTTTAAAATCTCAATAAAATTAATTACTTATAACCATTTTTGTTAGTGTGTGTGATTTGGTCAATAGTTCCTTAAATATTTTTTTGGTTTAACCACAGGTATTCTCCACGGGAGGCAATCTTGTTCGAGCCGGGAATATCCACATCATGGTGGGGCTAGCTCTCCCAGCGGAGATTTTTTCCATCCACAAGACTCGGACCCGAGACCTTGCTTAAGGGGAATCAAACTTGTACCACTTGAACCAATCCTCGTTAGTAATAGTTCCTTAAATATGAACAGATGGATTAATTGATATGGTGTGAAAGAAATATGAAAGAGAAACGAGGTATGAAAATTGTTGTTTTTCTTTTCTATCATGATAAAAAAAGTTTGTGGTGAAGGTAGACATTTTTCCTACTCTAAGGATTGGGCAAATTTCTAACATTAACGACTATTTGGTGAAATTATATATTGCTAATATCCTAAAATTTTACCAGGGAGGGAAGAACTTTTTTCTTTCCTTTTTGTCTATTACCCAAATAAAAGAAATAGTGAAAAAGAAAAGAGAGAAGGGAAAAAGGAGAGAGTCTTCTATTTGATAGAGAAAAAAATTAGAAAAAATAAATTTAAAGCAATTTTTTTTTCTCTTTCTCTCATATTAAATGATACACAATTTATTAGCTCTCCTTTTCTCTTCTCTTTTTTATTTCTCACCAAGCAAAGAGTTAATATTTTAAAAAAATGCATTTTGATAAAATGATTTGTATTTGAGAATGATATTATAAAGTTTAAAAAAAAATGAATTATGTTTGGATGGTAAAATATAATTATTTTTAAAGTGTAATTATATATAGTTATATATTTTATGGGTTACATATCTATTAATTTAACGGAAAATAAATGCCCTAGACAATTGAGACTTAACTATGATGAAGTACTCTGTGATCTAGCATGTCAACATTCAATATTTGTAAAACTATTGCTTACATGAGCTGTTGCTAACTGATGTTTCTGAAATTTTTTATAAAAGAAATGGGTTCACAATCAATTCATGTAAGTCAAGACAGGCCAAATGGGCATGATCAAATGGCACATTTCTCAAAAATATTAGTTGCGTAATGTGACTTATGTTCTTCCAGAAGGGGAAATTTTGTTAATTGTACTGCAAATAAGAAAGGAAAATTATGGACTTATAGCGGTTACGATGTCATAGTTAGAGGCCCCATTAGAATCCAACTTGGAAGCAAAAGAATTTTGTTTAGCACTTGTATTACGGGGGTACTAGAGAAAAATCCCAGCATAATCTTTCTGTAAGATTATGATAGGAACGTCTTGATTAATTCCTAATCAAAGATAACTCATCAAAACATCACATCAAACAAGAATGGTCTTATTAATCCAAGTAAAAACTCCATTATATATTATCACCCAATTTCACTATTGATTAATGGGGTCCTTAGTTAAATTGCACGAGACAGTGTGATACAGCTTAATTATGAATCAAACCACAATAAGGATTGGCCAGCTAGATATTCTTGGATGTTCAGATGCTTTTGGATTTTGTTAAGATACATTAATTGGTATCCATCTAATGAAAATTTGACGTGATCATGTTGGAAATCATATCGATATATTTTTGTGCTCTAAATATTAAAATTAATTTTGCATTTGGTTTATCTTAAAACCAATTTTGCATTTGGTTTATCTTAAAACCAGGTTATAATGTGGATCCTAGTCAACACTATTTCTAGTAGCGTTTTCCAGATCCACGTTTATAACGTGATTTTGAACTAAATCAAACACGCATTAAATTTATGTTTGAGCTAACGTGATAAATTATAATTTTTATGTTAATTTAAAAAATTTATACTAACTTTTGCTATAAACTTAGAATTATGATAAAAGTTTCTAAACAAAAATTAAATCATACCCATTCAGACTCATATATATTTAAACAAAATTGTTTCTATAAAATTAAATTCATTAATATTGAAGTTAATTTACTGAAGCTCACCCCACCATATATATACTCAGAAGTATATTGGTTTAATGTTAAATGTGAATGCTAAAAGTAGTTGTTCAGAAATATAAACTTGAAAGATTTTGCATGTACAAAAACATGGACCATTCACTACTCATCATTATTCATGACTATAGGCTAGGCAGTGAAGGTTGAAGCTATATCTAGTAAGCTGGATATGACATTGACACAAGGCAAAGATATTGGCAGTGGGTTTGGTTACTGATTTCAGCAAAGTGTGAATGAGGTGCTGAAAGCAGAGAGTACAGAACATGTGATGAAGTAAAAAAAGGAACCGTTATTTATCTGCAGCACCCAGGCTGAGCCTGAGGCCAATGCACAATCTTTTAAATATACCCAATCTCATATTTTTCACTATATATATGGAGGTGCTAGATATATAGATATAAGATATTAATTCATTAGGCTGGAAAATTTTGGAAATATTAAACATTGTTGCATTTCAGCCATGATTTTGTCCCACACCTAATTAGTTCATTTTTTGGGGCCAATTGTTCTTTTGATAAATTTGGGTCATAAACTCATAATTCATATAATTGTGTTAAGAAAAAACTATCTATAAGTTGAAAGGTTCATTCATTGGAGTGGTCTAAAGTCAGATTTTAAAGAAGTGTCAATGTGTTATATATTATATATAACACATTTAGTAAATAGATTCCTTAGTTAAGTCATATCACACATTAAAGATACAATCATCTTAATTAAACGACGACTTTAATTAGATTGAATAGTTCACATTAATGTATAAGCCTGAGTCGTAACAAACATCAATCATCCAATCTTCTTAAATGAAGACTTGATGTTGAATAGTGCACAAAATCTCAATAGATACAAGGTATACACGATACTCAACTTACCCATTTAATTACGTACACATTGCGGTATAATATGACCACTCCCATTAAGATTTCTCAAGATTTTTGTCTCCTGCACGTGCACTTAGTCCATTTTTTTTTCTTAATACATCGATAACTTATACACAAAAATTATTTAATGATATTTCATTTTAAGTTTTAAGGGAAAAAAATGAGTTTTATTATTTGTACAACCATTTCATACAACATTTTATACAACACATTTTTTCTCTTTATCTCTCTCCATCATATCACTTATCACCTATCACATATCACATATCATATTTCTCTCTCTTCTTACTCTTTCTCTCTCGTTGTTGTAATGAATGTTGTACAATATAGTTGTACAAATAACATTATTCGGAAAAAATCTTCAATTACCATATAAGCATTATATTTATTTTTGTTTTTCCCGTGATTTATTACTATTTAGATTTAACCGCCTTTTTAAGTGCTGATTTTTCAAACCAATGATAATGATGCATTCATGCGAGAGCCTCGAGCAGGATTGCCCAAGGAATAAGAGATATATGTGATAACACAAAAAATATCACTTATAACTATTACATCTTAATCAGATGGATATATACTATTGAGAGAGTATTTAAGTCAACATATACAAATTAAATTTAAATAAATTTAATTTTATAAAATTATTTTTATTTAAAAGTAATAAATTTTTTATTAAAATTAATTTATAGAAAAAATTAATATAAATTTTCTAATTTAATATAAAAATAGTAATTTGTTGTGTCTACTTAAAAATGAGTTTAGAGATAAATTCATCTTTCATTTGCAGCAACTTAATGCAAATCTAAATATATATACACTAAGTGTATATTTGAATTCATGTTGAGAAGTAGTCAAACTCAAGTTTAAATCTCTTAATACAACTATTTATAGTGTTGAAAACACTAAACCTAGGGGTCGGAATAGGGCCAGCAGGCCTGTCAGGTGCATGTGACTTGGTCTAACTCGTTTATTAAAAATGTCAGGCTAAGGTTTTTTTAAAAGGTTTGTTTAGTTAAAGAGGTCAGGCTTCAGACATATGAATAAGTCTGCTAGGCCTGACAAGTCGACTTGTTTAATATAATAATATAAAATATATTAAATTAATTATATAAATATATATATATATAATTAAAAAAATTAGAATATAATAAAAATGAAATATATTATATTAATTATATAAAAGAAGCCTGTTTATAGGTCTACTAGCTTGCATAGACTTATAGGCTTGTTGGTCTGTTTGTAGATCTTGTCTTGATATTAAAACAGGTTTCTAAATAGGTTTATAGGGCCAATTAACTTTTACACAAATCAGGTCCAACCTTAAAAAAGATATGTAACGGGTCACGGACTCACAGGCAGGAACGGATCCGAGAATGATATAAATGGGGGGTCGAAATTTTTTATAAGTTACTAGTTTAAGGAGTTTCATTAATTTTTTTTATAATACATATTAATTGTAGATTATTTTTTCATAATATTCTTATATTCTTATAGTCTAATATTAATAATAAAACAAAAATTGATATTTGATATCAAATAATCTATGAATTAGGAGTTAAACATAATTTTTATATAATAATACATATAATTTGTTTGTGTTAATAATACTAAGTAACAAGGGAGGGGGGCCAAGGCCCCTGGCTGCCCCCTCTGCATCTGTCCCTACTCACATGCTTAAATTCAAACTTAAGAATTAAGAGTCACTTCAGACTCAGACCTGCTAAAGTCTGACTTGACCTAACCTGTTTCACTAAATCAAACATATTTTAAAAATCTATTTCACCTAATGTAAAAAAGAAATAATTGGATGAAAAAGAAAAATGTTAATTTTGTCTTGATGTGGTGTGGGCAAACCCCGGGAATGTGAATGGTGCAAGAAGGGGGTATCAGCCACACATGCATGCAGGAGTTTGGTAGTGGTATCTTCGGCAATAATTGAAAAGCATTAATATTTTATATAGGGCAGTAGATATAGCTAGAAGAACCTATACTGTAGCTACATATGCATGGATATGTCTGTTCCTTTTCTATTCTTCCCTTTTCCCTCTTTTTGGTTTTTTGTTTCTAGTGATTGCTGTCTAGATTTGCTTGCTATTTGGTGTCCTTCATTTTCACCATCAAAGTAACAAATCTATTGAACAGGACACAAAGAGTGACATGACAACAATGCCCATAGCGAAATTTAAGCAAAAACCACCAAGAATCTTGCAGATTTTCATCATAGTGTACATGTTTGTGTGTGTGTTCTTGCCGTCTATACTATACTCTATTCTATGTGTTATAGTGACACTTTATAGATAGGTGTTATGTTCGATCTGACTCAGTTACCGTCCTTTGGTTTATATTATTATAATTTTGTTTTTGGATCATATATGTTATGTCTGCCAACAAATCCCTATTTTGCTTCTGACACTATTTAACAAACTCACCTGAACACAGTAACAAGATCAAACATTAATCCATTATCATTGCTTCATTATGATATATAAATTTTGTATTCTCTTTTAAATGTTTGAATTTTGAAAAGGGTCAAAAAAATTAGTCACCTTAAAAAGAGATGAGAAGTGTGTTTGACTTGAAAAAATATTTATTATTTTTATTTTTTCAATTACAAAAATATTATTTTTTAATTTTATTTCTTGCTTTTAAATATTTATATAGAAAAAAATGAAAATATTTGTTTTCAATTTTTCTTTATTTATTTTTTAAAAAATAATGTGACTTTTTTATCATTAAAAATAAAAAACTGAAAATAGAAATTTTTTTTTTCAAACCAAATAAATTAACCTGGTTACTTTTTTAAGTTTACAATGTTTTTCTTATCCTATTCTTTTTTCTTCTTTGATTTTATCCACATTCATGTTATTAAAACTTCGATTTCATTTGAGATTAATAGCAAATTAATTAGAACCAATCATGCACCATGTTGTTATTTTAGAATTGAGCCTTGAACGTCAATAAAATGATATAGGTAGATGATCGATTGAGAGCAGAGGCGGAGGTATTATTAAGGGACAAAGGTAACCGGCTACTCTCCAGTATTGGAGGGCCATTTGGAGAGAGAAAAACACATAGTATATGGTGGGATCCACCAAGTTGTGGGCCCCACCATATACCATGTGTCTTTCTCTCTCCAAATGGCCCTCTTTCGTACCGGAGAGGAGCCATTCGTGGGACAAAGGGGTGCCCCCTCCCTTTATGAACTAATATATATATATATATATATATATATATAGGGACGAACCTACGTTAAGCATTTTAGGAACAATTACCCTCATAAAATTTTTATTTTCTTTTTAATATTACATGTATATATGTGTTGATTGACCTCCACAAAAATTTTTCATATATGTATTGTATATATGAGTGTTGCCCCTTAAAATTTCTGGATCTGTCACTACTTTGAACCCACTGCGAATGGCGGACATGAGGGTGTTCAATTGCACCCACTCACTTTGATAAAAATTACAACTAATTAAATATCTTATATTTTGGTATTTAGTCACATCTAGTTCTATATATTTGAACCCAATACTTACCCAATTTCTCACTCCCCTTAGGTCATTCTCAACCTAGCAATTCTCAAAAGTTTCTTAAACCAATATTTCATAATTTTTAACACTTTCCCATATTGTCTTATTATTTTTATTATTTTAAGCAACTCAATCATTTTTTACTCCAACCTAATAACTCTCAAAAGTTGCTTAATAGACCTCTCTCTCGGTCCTAATTACTACTATAAGACAACGTTTGAAATTGTTTATGGTCCTATTTATAAGACAAAGTACACAAATTTAGAAGCATTTAATATTTTTTTCCTCATATTTACCCTTTGACCAGGGCCAGCCCAATATCACCCAATATGTAGTGAGGCCTCAAACAAACTTTTATTTTGGGCCTTTTTAAGTACATGAAGTGAAAGAAAGAGACTTTAAAAGTTAAAATTCATTTAGCAAGGATTGAACCATCAACCATTGAGGAGGAAAATCAATTTATAAACCAATGAACTAGGCCTAATTATAATAATATTTTTTATTTTTTGTATAAAAAATGTTACTAACAATTGGGGGCCTAAAGCAAGGGCTTGAGCAGCCTTACCCTTGGGCCGACCCTGCTTTGACCATTAAATGTTTGAAATTGACACAATTACCATGGTAGTGGAGTTTAATTTTAAATAGAGGTAAACTTGGAATGTTGTAGAGTAATTTTTTGAAAATCAATGCATTAATATAAATAGGACCGTATGAAGTATTTTATAATTAAAATCCTAAATTATTTAATAAATGACTAAAAAATTTAAAATCATGCAACGGATAGCAACTCAAAAAATTGTTGAGCATTATGGGCATTTCTCCACCAAAAAAAATTGCTAAGCAGCTCTCATAATATTTGCGACAACCTCGAAAAAAAGGCCATCAAATATGCTCTTATATGTTTTCATATATTTGATTTTAAAGTCAGAATTTATCTTCTCTTAAATAGCTATAATTATTGACTAATTTTCTTCATTTTCTCGTTTCATTTCCTTCACACACATGATAATTATTATTATCTTTTATTTTCTAAATAAATTGCCCGCACTGATCCAGGGTCCTGAATCCGCCACTAATTGAGAGTATATAAGGATTATATAAATTCAATTTCTTCTAGCTCATACTCAAAATTAAAGATATATATTTCTTTTTGTGTTTGACCGAAAAATCTCAACAAATATAATTGTAAGTTTAACCTTCGAACCGCAACGATAATTAAATAAAATTCTTTTAAAAATGACGATTACACAAGTTGAATCCTGATTTTTAAACAAAATCTGTTTTGGAATCACACTTCATTTTCACTTTGACGGATGGACCATTCTTTGGTAATTAATGATATGGTCATTGTTTGGTAATTAATGATATATTTGCAGTGTGCTTATCTGACTCAATAGGTACGTACAAAACCAAAGGTACGTTTAAGTCCTTTTGTCTTTATTTGTTAAGTTAATTGTTCCTTTGCGGTTACTGTATATTGGTATCATCAAAATAAAATGCGAAACGTGGTTGAACTTGAGGCATGAGGACGTTTCGTTCAATTCAATAATGTCAGTTGGCCTCCACTCTATAACCCTAAATATTATATAGCTAGGTCCGCAATATGTATGTATTTTCCCCCATCAACGCAAGAGAGAGGTTAAATTAATAACAACTAGCTAGATAGGGTTGTTGCTATTCTTCAACATTCTGTCTTTTGTTGACCCAACACTTAAATCTTCTTTATTTTGTAAAAAGCAAAGAAGACAAAAAAATTAAAGTTATGTGAATTATTACCACCGTTGAAATATGAACATAGCATCTAAATAATTAATTAGAAACAAAATTTTCATCCTTTAAATTGAATTATTCTTGCTACAGAAATACTATATAAAATATTAATATTTATCGTTTTGTAAGTTTATATTTATGGAAAACAAAACTCACCCATGATACATAATGTCTTTTTTTTTAAAAACCACAAGTATATTTCACAGTAGATAATCCTGCTCAAATTGGTAATATATATTATGATGGAACTAATTCTCTTATAATTTTTTTAATAACAAGACTTAAATCCGAGATATTATTTAGTGAAAATTATACCACTTGAACTGGTAGATAATGTCTACTACTATATGTTAGAAGCCCGATAATGCAGCCAAATTTGTGCTATAGTTCCATTCTGAGCGTCTTGCTCTTCAGCTAAGGATACGTCATTCTCCCTAATCTACACCACATAAAATTGAGACTTCAATTCATCCCTACTATAAATTGGAACCAGACCACAATAACTATATATTTAGACTTGTATACTGTCTTATGTTGTCCCTACGTATATAGATTTTGTTATTATATCATTCACCAAAATAGTGGTAATTATAGTGGAAATGGATGGTAACCTAGAAGTTCATCACCCCAATCCAAGGGTTAACCCACAATTATATTGGTTGGAATTCCTTGTAAAAAACTAAAAATATTTTTACATTAAGAGATATTAATATATAGGACAAAACGTAAATTAAGAGTACCCATTTTTTTCTAAAATAAATTTGTATTTAAAGTACGTAAATACATACTTAATATTAATTTTGAAAACAGACTCGTTTTAAATGGTTTACCTATGTGTAGAATAATATTGATGAGTGATTGGGTATTACTTTATAGAGGAATAGGAACTCTGACAATACATTTATAGCCTATATATGGAGTACTATTTAATTTACATTCAAGTGCTAGATACATGTATAGTAAAAGTACTAGCACGCCAAGTTTAGACTAATAAAAGTTTATGTTGTGAGTAATTGATTTTTTTTTTTTTTAAGGTAAAATTTTAGGGTGGAGGAATGACATCCAATCCAAGGTAGGGAAGACCTCCGGGCTCAAAGAGCATTTACATATGTACTTACATTACCCCACCTCAATGGGATGAGTGGGGGTTCGAACCTGCGACTTGTCAGATGCGAGACCCTGTCTTGCTTCTCCTTCTGCCATGCTATCCAAGCTCATTGTCTCTCACATGGTGAAGAAACTGCATGATTCTACAAGTAGTTTTCCCCACAATACTCTCATTCAGAAGATTCTGCTGCACTTCAAGGTTCCTATACATCAAAAGGAACTACAGAAGGCCCCTACCTACTTCACCACTATCAATATCACGCAAATGAAGATACAAGTGATCCCACTTTCACCAGAGCAATCTTTAGTTGTGGAGATGACAAATCAGAAAGCATCCATCCCTGAAATATCAACCATTGATATCTGGAGAATGAGCTGAAAGCTGGTAGGGTGTCCAAGTTAGAGCGATCCGATCGAATCTAAGATATCCGAGGTGCAAAAAAGGTAAAAAGACGGGTTCTAACGGGTCCAAACAGATAAACATAATTGTTAAATGTGGGTTGATTCGGTCAGTTCAGTTGTGCTAAATGGAACCCATCAGTAACTGTAACCGACCAAACCAATGTATTTAAAAAAAAGGTTTAGAGACATTACTCAGATTCTACCAACTCAGCGATCTGCGCCCCCTTTATTTTTTTCTAGTCGTTCATTTCTCACCCCCAACCACTCTTAAGTCACAATATATATTTGTCTGAAACTCCCAATTTGAAGCCCTAGTCGCTCCCATCTCTATATATCAGTCATAGAGGCTCTCTCAAATTAAACCATCAAACCCTAACCACTCTCAGTCTGTCCCACTCCCCCAATCTCTTTCTTTCTCCTCCTTTTGCCATGGTGGAGCAGTGCCTCCCTTTCTTTCTCCTCTCTGATCCTCTATTTTTCTTTATTTGATTTTCCTTCTCTGATTTTTCTTGATTTGTATTGTGTCTCTCATTTCTCTATTTTGTACACAAGTGATGATTAGCTATGGTCAATGATGGTGCTCTAGGATGACGAACGAGCTATCATGTTGGACGATGCAAAAGGCTTTTGGAGCGGTGGAGGCGGTTAGGGGTACAATTTGGAGTGGTTATGTGATGAAAGGGTGATGGGTGGCGACGCCTTCATGCAGCGAGCCCTTTCATCTTTTTTGGCTCACAATAGTGGATGTATCGATGGCTTTTTCTATTTTTTTAATGAATGAAAGTCTTGTGTATGGAAGAAACGACGCCATCATGCAGCGAGCCCTTTATATATTTGAGTTCTGTTTCTTTTTTTTTTCCATAGATTCTGAATATGTATTCTTAATATATTTTCTTCTATTAATTTTTGGATTTTGGTTTTGTTTGGATTTTGATTTCTTGATGTTCTTCTCTCCTGGATTTTTTTTTCCTAGGATTCATATGAACTAGAAAGAGAAACAAAAAAATTTAATTTAAATCGGCCCAAAAATAAACTAAAAACGAAACAAAAATCACTAAAAAAATTTCACCAGGTCCAAAAATTTAATCGACCCATTTTTAGGCTCACAATGATTCAACCTCGCCTGTCAGACTGTGTATCCGATAAACCCGAAATCCGACCAACCCAATTTAATTTTTGGGCGGAATTGGGCCAAACATATGGTAAGATTTGGTCAGATTGGGATTTTTCAGACCCGAATTCGACCAAAACCGACCGATGGACTCCCTTAAAGGAGACTATAGAAAAAAGGAGTTTGAACAGGAGAAAAAGCAGCTGGCTGAGAAGGAACAACCTAAGAAAAAGAAGGTGTTAAAGACAATGCTGAAAAAACACAAAGGATCTTCGGACAATATCCCAAATCAGAGGTCTGAAGTAGCACCACATGGAACACAATTCAGACAGTCTGAAAAGATTCAGACGAGTGTCTTAAGACAATCTGAAGAACCTCATAAGGCCAATGGGAGATCTTCTACTCAAGTTAACTTGACTACCTCAATTCCTAAATGACAGTCAGCTCAACCTATAGTAGATGATCAATCCAGCGTGGCAACTCTTGTGATTAATTTAAAAATAGATATTTTTTTTCTTAAAGAACAATTGATGTGATCCATATATCAGCAAGTCACCCAGACCCTGAACTTGCTTAGGTAGATGCTATAGCTACAGTCTTGGAGTAAGAATTTGAGAAAAGAAATGCCCAAGAAGAACATGATCATGCAATTGTTGTTGTAGTACAAAGTGTCATTCTTGTTGATGCACAAACGTTGTGAGTTTTATCTCCGGGCAAGTGTACCCGTCGATTAAAGTAAAATGGAGTATTTAAAACCCCAAGTATCATCCCATAGAGATTAATTGGCAATATTAAATTAAATTAAATCCTTAATAATGAGATAAGAGAGAAAGATTATGATTTGATTTTTTGGTTGAGGTTAATAACAATTAAATGGGTAAAGAGAGAGAAAGTTAAACAAGGAAGCAAGCAATTACAATTACGATTCAGTTATGGAAGTTCCTAGGGCATCTGGTTTCACTTAAGTGCTTATTATATTTTCCCCTAATTTCCCTTCTAAATTATGTCAAGCTAATTGTCAATCACTTATGCTAATACTATCAATACCCAATGATCATGCAATATTGATAATCTTTTTCTTCAAACATTATCCCCAATGATCATGAAAGATAATGGATTAAGAAAAGCATAAAGAATCGATAAGTTTGTTAATCTAATAACTGATTGGAAACTTAGGATTAAGATTGATCCTACAAAACCCTAGATCCAATTTACCTTGCAAATCTGTTAATTGAGGACTGGTACGATCGCCTATTACCCAACCAACTAAATATACCAAGGGTGATCAAATCTTGATATCATAAAACAACAAGGCAAACACAATTATAAATAGAAAAACAATAATTTATAAAGGGAATAAGGTTTCTAATAACTGATTGGAAACCTAGGATTAAGATTGATCCTACAAAATCCTAGATCCAATTTACCTTGCAGATCTGCTAATTGAGGAATGGTACGATCGCCTATTACCTAACCAACTAAGATTTACCTAGGGTGATTGATAGCATAAAGGTTACGAATCTAGAATTGAGAAAAAAACAACCGGTTAGAATTCAAATTAAACCAAAAATAGCGGCTGGGCAGCAACTATATGTGCGCAAGAAAATGAAAGTAAAAGAAGGAAAATGAAAGAAAAAAGTTGAGAAGGTAGAGATGGAATGAACGCCACTGGTGCAGGCAACCCCCACAACAGATAAGTTCAGGTGCTAGACGCCACTGATTCAGGAGAATCATATAAGTCTCTGGTTGGTTTAAGCAAGAACCACCAAGCCTTCTCTATCAAAAAGTTGAGGAGGAATTTTGGCATAATGCCTTTACTTCAAATTCAAAGTTACAAAATGAAGAGAGGCCCCTCCTATTTATAGGAAAAGGGGGCGACCAAGTGAGGAAGGAAAAAGGAAAAATACAAGATGAAAGGAAACTATCCTATTTTGGTATTGAACCCATGTCCTAAGGCAAGAGTAGCTCAAGAAGCTACTTAGCCATTAATTCTTCCTAAAAGTAGCACCCCTCTTAATGAGGAGGATTAAGGAAATTACAAAATTAATTCTATTACAATAATCCTAATTAAATGGAGTCTGGAATGTTGACTTGGGTCCAAAGGTCAAAGGTTGACCATGGGTGGGTTGACCAAAATAAGGTTGACCCATGTTTGACTCAGCTCCAAGCATCCTAGCAGGTCCAAGCTTGCCATTAGCTCCCCAGTTGCCAGCTCGAAATTCCACTGGCAGATGCCATCATGCCCTCCCCCTTAGAGAGGATTTGACCTCAAATCTGAAAATTCAGAAAGAAGCCATAAGGAAAAGAATAGGAAAAGAGTGGATGGATGACAAGGGTAGAGAGAGGTAGGTAAAAGAATGAATCAAGAGCATTGCTTCCCTTTTATTTTTTTTTTGTTTTTCTTTGTTTTTCACTTTCTGGACTATATTTTTTAAAGTGTCTTCTTTTGTTTTCTTTTTATCTTCACTTCCTATTTTTAATTTCTTGATTTTTTCAAGTTCAAGCTCCTTCCTCATAAGAGCTTGGTCCTCACATATCTCTTGGGTTTACATTGGCATTAAAGTTAATTTGAATCTATCATTTTTAAAAGTGATTTGATTAGAGTAACCATCATGGATGATTCTCTTATCAAATTGCCAAGGTCTACCCAAAAGCACATGTGTAACTTCCATAGGAATTACATCACATAAAACATTATCATCATAAGCTCCTATGGAAATGAAAATTAGGACTCGTTTATTTACTTCCCTTTCCCCATCATCGCTAATCCAAGATAGCTTGTATGGTTTGGGGTGAGGTGTGGTAGTCAAACCAAGTTTTTCAACCATTCTTGCACCAGCTATGTTAGTGCAACTTCCACTATCAATTATAAGGGAACAAAGTTGTCCCTCAATTAGAAACCTAGTGTGGAAGATTGTTTCTCGTTGATCATCTTCCCTAATTGATTGACTTCCTAAAGACCTTTTAAGCATAAAAATGTTGCCCTCAAGTCTATACACTTTTTCCTTTTCACTCTCCTCTTCACTACTTTCATTAGATAATTCTTGTGAACTTGCACTAGTGTACTCCCCGTTCTCCTTAATCAACATTGTCCTTCTATTAGGACATTGGGAAGCAATGTGTCCCTTTCCAGTACACTTGAAACATTTGATGTCTCTAGTGGAAGTTGAGGGATTTGCGCTTTGTTTTGGAAGGAGTAGGGTTCGAAGTAACCCTAGGGCCCTTAGGCTCTTCCTTCTCTTGACTCTTTCCCCCATCCTTCTTTATGATTTCTTTGTTCCTAGTTGAGTAACTAGAGTTGTCCCTTTTAAAACTTCCCTTTCTTTTGAGTTGGGTTTCAACTTTGATGGCTTGATGTACCAAGTCCTCTATTTCAACATAAGGGTGCAACTCCACTATGTCCCTATATCAAAATTAAGGCCATTGATAAATCTAGCCATAGTGGCTTCACTTTATTCAATTATGTTAGCCCTTATTAATGCAAGTTCCATTTCTTTATAGTACTCATCTACAATCTTAGAACCTTGCTTAAGTGTTCGGAGTTTAGAGTATAACTCCCTTGTGTAATGTTGAGGTATGAACCTCTTATGCATTATAAACTTCAGTTCCTCCCAAGAGGAAATTAACCAAGGGTGCATTACATCTTTTTCTATCAGCTTGAAGTTGATGCCACCAAACCAAAGCATAATTCTTAAATTTAAGGGAAGCTATCTTAACTTTTTCCTCTTCCCTATACCTATGGCAACTAAATATTTGTTTAATTTTAAGTTCCCATTCTAGGTATTGTTCTACATCATTCCTTCCATTGAAGGTTGGGACTTCTATCTTGACTCCTTTTAAGCCTTGTTCCCTTTGAGGATCTTCTTCCCTCCTATGCTCTCTCCTATGCCTCCTAGGTATTTCCTCATAATACTCTTCTCTATATCCCCTAGGTTCTTCCCTTCTCTCTCGCCTCCTATGCCTTTTATACCTCTTATTCCCTTCATCCTCTCCTATAAAGGTATGACTTGAAAACCTTTCTCCCTTACTACTCTCCCCATGCTATCTATCCTCAGTTCTAATCCTACTGTACCTTCCATCACTTTCCTCATCACAAGAAGAATGTCTTCTCTCCCTCCTACTCCCGGTCAATTCTCGCCTAAGGTGATCTATTTCATTACTCATCATTCTTGCCAAGTTTTGAGACATAGCCTCTAACTCGGCCCTAAACCTTTGAGTTCTAGGTAATGGAGGGGGTGAGTTTCTACTAGCCATTGTTTTTAAGTTGTTTTTGTTTTTTATTACAGGACCTTTCCACACAAGCTAGGTGTTTACACTCCAAGAATGTATCCACTCGTGTATGTCACTTTTTTTTGGCTTTTTCTATGATGAAACACTCTTGCCTCTTCTACTCTGTAAGGTTGGTTTGATCTTGCAAAGACCAACAACGAGACTCAAACTTAACTCTACCCAAATTGAAGCGCACGAGCACAAAAATTTATCTACTGAAAAGCTAGAAATTTCCTAAGGCAAAACTAAGAATTGATGAGACAAGCAAAAAAAGCAGGCACTCAACAAAGCTTATACACAAGATCAGAAAGCAAACAAGACAAGACAGAAAGAAATTGCAAAGAGAATTGTTTTTGGTTTGATTTTTTTGAAAAAGTTGCCAAAACAATTGTTTTAAGGAAAACAACAGCTTTACAACTTAAGAACTGAATACAATGAAATGAAAGGAAAAATTACAGCAAATTAACAACTGTGTTGTTGGGCTATCTTTTTACTATTTTTCTTTTTGTTTTTCTCTATTTTTTTAAAGTTTTGACTTTTTTGGGTGTCTTTTGAGTTTTTCTCTTTTTGTTGACTTTTACACCCTTTTTGCTTTTTGCACCTCTTTTTGTATTTTTGGCTATGTATTTTTTTTAATTCTTTTTGCTTCTTTTCTTTTTCTTTGCTTTTTCCCCCAACGGAAAATTACAGAAATTTGTACAAAATTACAAAAAACAGAAATCTACCTAAAATAAAATTTGCAAGATTTTTGCCTAAAAATTGGGCCAAAACAGTACCAAAAACTGAATAGATTGTCTGTTTTCTAAAAACTATTTTTCAAAACGGTATGGCAACTTGATTCAAAAATTGACCAAAAAGATTGCTTAGCAGTTCCTTAGTGATTACACAATCACAAAATGACATTTCTTACATGTTGCGTTCAATTTTAAGATTGGAATTAATTTTTTAAGGAAATTCAACGATTGAGATTTGTTGAACTTATTCCAACTTTATGAACCAAAAACCAGTCTATTGGTGAGCGTTTTGCATACGTAATCAAACAGGGAATTCCTACGGTCGGAATACCAGTCAATTCAAATTTGTAATCAGAATGCCAAGAAGACAAACAGAATAAGAGCAGTATATGGATAAAACAATGCCAAAGAAATACACATAAATGGCAAGAAAATAGAAGAAGATTGCGCAAAATTAAATGACAAGAAAATAAAGGGGAAAACTGAAATTATAAGGATGGGGAGGACTGAAATTAAATGGCACAAAGTAGAGGGATGACAGAAATTAAAAGGATGGGAGAAGCGAAATTTAAATGGCGGAAAGTAAGTGACTGAAAATTAAAAAGCGGAAAGTAAAGAGATGAATATGATGAACAATGTATGGGGATGAGCAATTAACAAAGGTGGATTGGGGAAGAAATGTAGGTGAACGATCTTTGGAAAATGGAAGCAACAATGCTCCCACTTACCACAATCCACCACAAACAAACAGTTAATTTGCATGAATCACTCAAGAATAAGTTATGAGCAATTAGAAGAGGCAATATATTAAACACATATGGGGTAGTATTAGCGCACAAAAGCCCCTCTAAACCAAGCAATTGCAAGCAAATCAAACAAGCTGAAAGCAGCAGAAAGGCACCTCGGGCATGAGAACAGTTCAGAGTCCAAATTACAAATGAAATGGATGAAGAATTACACAAGTTTTTGGATCAAAATTCTGCACCAAAACTTAGCAAGTGCATCACCCATTCTCCATGGAAACAACCCCCAAATTGCCCAATCCAACAAAGCTCTGATGACCAATTGATAACAGGAAGGTTACGAATCTAGAATTGAGCAAAAACAACCGATTTGAAGTCAAATTAAACCAAAAATAGTGGCTGGGCAGTAGCTATATGTGTGCAAGAAAATGAAAGAAAAAGAGGGAAAATGAAAGAAAAAAGTGGAAAAGGTAGAGATGGAATGAATGCCACTGGTGCAGGAAACCCCCACAACAGATAAATTCAGGTGCTAGACACCATTTGTCGCAACCGGGGCCACGATGGGTCGGCGAGTCGGGAGAATAAAAATAATAGAGTCGCCACCAATTTATTTGATTTGGGAAAATTGGAAAACCCGAAAATGATTTTAAATTGAAAACCAGTCTACGAACAAGAGATCCGAATTCGGGGGTCGATTATGTGTAGGGAAGGTGTTAGCACCCTACAACATCTGTTAAAAATGGTTACCTTTAATTAATTGTGAAAATAGATTAACTTTGAAAAATATTTATTTTACCCCAATTCTAAAAAGTCTAATAAATAAAAAACATTTTTTGGTTATTTTTATTTTTTAGTTTTTTTGGTATTTTCTTAGAATATATAATGAAACTTATTAAAAAGAAACAAAGTTATGGATCAAAAGGGGAAAAAAGCATTTTTATTTATTTTGGCTCGACGGGGAAATCCCGCTCCTACGTATCCCCGGGTGCAATGAGGAAATCAAAGCCATGTAGTTCTGAAGCCAAATGATTGATTTTAATTTTGAAAAAAAGGAGTTTGAAAACATTTTGACTTTGATTTTTTAAATTTTCTGAAAGCGATATTTTTTGAAAGCTTTTTGTTTTGATTTTATATGTTTTTTATTTTTAGAAAATATATATATTTATATTCTTTTTTTTTTGGATTTTAGAAAGAGAATCTTAAAAAGGGGGACTTGATTATAATCACATTGAAAAGGATGAACAAATATTTACAAACACGAAATGACGGGTTAAATAGATTAAACAAATATAAAATATTAGAAAAAATATTAACAGAAATGGATGATAATAATATGAAATAGAACACATAATAAACCAAGCACCATAATAATAATAGCAATAACAACAGCAGCAATAACAATAATAGTAATAATAATAACAATAATAACGAAAAATAATAATGACGACAACAATAATAATAATAATAAAGACAATAATAACAATAATATTAACAATAATAAAAATGATAATAATAACAATAATAAATGGCAATAATAATATTGACAATAATAATAATAATAATAATAATAATAAAAGCAGTAATAATAATAACAATAATAACAGTATATGAACAATATGATAAAAATGAGTGAGCCTAAAATATCATCACTGGTTCAAGCCCAGAGTAAGAGAAACACAGAGAAAATTAAAAAAAAACTCACACAACAGATAGAATAAAATGGATCGGGCCTTAGAATTTCATCACTGGCCCAACCAATAACAAAAAAAACGCACACAGCAAAAAGAGGCAAATTGGCTATCAGAAGTAACCTGGCCCAAATCACAATTTAAGTGTCCTGAAAATAGAGAATACTCAACCCAAATACAATCTTCAGACTCACAATTGGGGGCTAGGGTTCACAACAGAGAAAGAGATTAGAGAGATGGGGGCGGCCAGCCACAGGTGGTGCTGCGGCGCAGCGGTGCTGCAGGGAACGTGGAGGAAGCACGCTGTTCAGAGGCTCTAATGGTGATGGCCATCACGGCGAAGAGCCGCGACGTGGCGTGGCCGCGGTGAAGGAATGGTTAAGTGGGGAGGCGTGCGGCGGTCAGCCGCATGGTGATGGTGGTGAAGACGGATGGAGGGGTTACTGCGAACTCCGCAGCGGTGGGGGCGAGGTGCAGGAGCGGCGGTGAGCGTCGCCGCGGCTGCGACCAGATGAGGTATCGTAACAGCTCCTCCCCCTCTTCACTCTTGGCTCTCTCTCTCTCTCTTTCTAAGTTTGTGGTTCTGTTTCTTTTTTCTGCAGGGGCCCTCTGGATTGTGGCTGTCAAAGTGGTGGTAATGGTGGTGCAACAACGGTTGCCGCAAGCATGACTGAGGGATGGCTGGCTGGCAGTGAATAATCTTTAATACAGAGGTGGTTTTTGTTTGCTTTTCTTTTCCAATTTTGATGTCTGTAATGGGACTACATGAGATTGTATGGACTTGTTAATAGTTATGTATTGATGGATTTTTTTTAAAAATTATTGGTTGGATGTGGTATGGTGGCTGTGATTATTATGGCTGAGAGGGTGCTGTTTTCCGATAAGGGCTGCTGAGTTTGTATGACTGGGTGAGTGTTTAGGGACATTTGATTTAGTATGACTTCATTTCATATAATAGAAACACAACATTATTTTGATGAAGCTTTGGGATTGAGAGAGGTATCGAATGTGTGTAGGAATCTTTTGTATTCTCTTGATCCTACTCCTCTGTTTAT
This sequence comes from Sesbania bispinosa, assembly GCA_026901365.1. Classification (NCBI taxonomy): domain Eukaryota; kingdom Viridiplantae; phylum Streptophyta; class Magnoliopsida; order Fabales; family Fabaceae; genus Sesbania; species Sesbania bispinosa. The sequence continues at coordinate 119,458 of QLOH01001011.1, forward strand.
TACTTCCTTATAACTCTGCTTGATTTACACATCCCTTATTCTCACTTTTTACTCAAACTGCTACTAAGAACAAAGATGGTTCTCTCTTTTTTTTCAAATGAATTTTCGGCCTCTCTCCTGTTCTCTCTTTCTTTTTCTCCCAAAAGGATGAATTTGGCTCTCTTTTTTTTTGTCCTTTTTCATGCTCAAGCTCACTTCTATTTATAGAGCTGGATGGAAAGAATTTCCATTGCTCCGCTATCCACTCCCTGTAATTGTTTTTCCTTTTCCTCCTTTTTTGGTGTTATTTTCAATTGCTGAAGGGCACAGCTTGGGCCAAATTGGCCCAATAAGGAACCCCCTTTTTTTAATGCTGGATTTAAGTGAAGCAAATGGGACTGACTGACACAAAAGATTTAAAAAAAAAATTAAAAAAGATTTACAAACAATGGGCCTAAATGGCCCAACTGCAAACATTTTTTTTACTAAGAACAATTGAAAACTTTTTTTTGTCAAAATGTTTAATCAATCCATTAATTAATTAACTATCAATAATTAAATAACTAATAAATTAATCAATCCATTTTTAGTTAGTTTTTTTTTACCATGAAAATGAAAAGAATTGATGAAAACACACAAAAAAAAGAGGCCGGACAAAATTGGGTGCTGACAGCAGCCCCATTTGCTTGTTCTTTCAAACCGAAAGAATAAACAAAATAAAGAAGCAACCAATTTTGTTTCGAAACAAATACGATTAGGAAAAATTGAAAGAAGGCCTATAAAATCATAAGCAACTTGATGAAAGTCCTAGTCACATAGAAGTTTGCAAGAAGACCTGGAAAATCAAAGGCAACTTGGTGAATTTCCTAGAAAATCATTGGACATTTGAAATGAAAACCCAGGAAAATCACCGGGAAATTTTAAGAAAGCCTGGAAAATCACAGACAATTTGATGAAAATCCCAGCAAATCACAGGATATTAGAAATGAAAACCCTGGAAAATCACAGGGAAATTTTAAAAGCGGCCTGGAAAATCACAGACAATTTGATGAAAATCCCGGCAAATCACAGGACATTAGAAATGAAAACCCTGGAAAATCACAGGGAAATTTTAAAAGCGGCCTGGAAAATCACAGGCAAATTGATGAAAATCCCGACAAATTACAGGACATTAGAAAATGAAAACCCTGGAAAATCACAGGGAAATTTTAAAAGCTTCCTGGAAAATCACAGGCAATTTGACGAAGATCCTGACAAATCACAGGATATTTAGAAATGAAAACCCTGGAAAATCACAGGGAAATTAAAAGAGGCCCGGAAAATCACAGGAAATTTGATTAAACATAAAAGACTAGACGTTACAATGTCTAGCGGGTGTGAGCATCACAATGCCCTAAAAAGCAAACAATTACCCAAATCAAGGGTTAGGGCGTCACAACACCCAAAAGTTGGTGTGAAGTTGCATGCCAGAAAAGATATTAGAACCTTTGACAACCAATTTGAATCTCGAAGCTTCATTTTTTTAAAAAAGAAAACTTACATGAATTTCAAATCAAATTTGAATCTTTATGAAAATTTCAAGAGAAATAACATTCCCAAAAAAAGTTTCTTTTCACCATTGAGTCAAAACACTCATTCAATTGCTTAAGGATATTCAATATGTAAGGGAATGTCAAAGGATATCCTCTCAAGGTTTGGCAATAGACAAGGAGTATGAGAATGACAAATAATTCTTCCATTGTGATGTGGAAGTAAGAGTTAGATATGGATCGAGCCCCCAAGTTAAGTATCAATGATGAAAACTTGGTCCTTCAAGGTAAAGAAAACTTGTACATTACTCATGAAGAATAACAATAAGCCCCCGAGTTAAAATTTAGATATTCATCACACTCAAATCCTTTTGATGATTCTTGTTTCAAATCTTCAGTGAACAAATTTAACATTTGCTTCCATCAATAGAACGCCACAACTGCATTTTTCTTTCAAAGATTTTTTTTTGTATTTTCTTTTTCTTTTTCTTTTTCTTTTTTCTCTTTCTTCTTCTTCTTCTTCTTTTTTTTTAGGAGTAAAGTGTACAAGCAAATGCAAATTAATCAGTGTGCTTTGTCTCAAAATTAAAGATTAAGGAAATAAGAGCAATCAATCTTTGTTCGGGATGGACTTTATTGGGCTTGTAACGTGGCAAATGGCTAAATGGTTATGAAAGAAAGGGATATTAAAGGCTCAAAATGAGTGTTTAAGGGTTGATTGGGACAAAGGATCTTTTACACAATAATATATTCTGGAACTCATGAGATATTGGCATAACAAAATGTCATCGACATTCTTTTTATTCTTCTCATTTTTAATTTTCACTTCCTTTCCTTTTCATTTTTGTCCATATTTCATTTTTTCTCTTTTCTTTTTTAAATGAGTAATTTGTGAAAACAAAATACAACTTGTATGAACAATATCACATATACTTCATGAGATTAATACAAATACATTGTGGCAGCCCCCAGTGTGGAGGTGATCCTTGTCCAAGGTTAATTGAAGAAAAATTATATTTTAGGCTCAAAGTGGGTAGCAAGGGATATTATTCAACCGTTGGATAAAGAAACAAGGCCAAACTTCATTTCAAATCTTGATTGCTTTACTTTCAAAAAGTTTAATTTAGAGACAAAATTTCATGAAATGTACACTTACTCCTCTTCATTCTTTTTTTTTGAAACTACTAAATAACAAGATGTGGCCAAAAGATGATCATTTCATTATTTAAGATATGATGAGTACATCACAGCAGCAAAAGTTACCCATTAAACTGAAACAAAGGAAACAAGATCATAAGCAAGAAATTGAAAACCAGTCAGCACTAGTGACATCCCAAAATACATCAACCAAATCTCATTTTTAATGCTTAAGTAATGGGTCTTTGTCAACGCTCGCCCCTGTGGGTTGTCCTTCTGCCTCCTTAAAAGACAATTGACCCGCATCTCTCAACCTTTGCACTCGGAGCTTGAAGGTCCAACATTTCTCAATCGTGTGACCTGGGGCCCCCATATGGTACTTGCATGTTTCAACGGGGTTGTACCATTTTGGGGGTGGATTAGACACTGGTTGCGGTACTTCTGGGGCCACCAAATGTTGTTTCAACAGAGCATCATAAAGTTCGGAATAAGGGATTGGCACAGGATCTATTTTCACCTTTTCTCTCATAGGTTGATCAAACTGGTTTTGGGTGAAAGAAGGATTATTGGGACATGAAACATTGTTCACCTGAGGAGGGGCAGAACTTCCGACTTGCGATGGACCAGTGGGGTAAGTTTTGAGATAGTTGGGAGGGTAGGATGGGTAAGGATATGGGTGGAAATGTGGTAGAGAGTATGGTAAAGGTTGATAGGGAGGTTGATGGGGTGCAGTTTTGGGTGGATAATTCCCGGTGCCAATCACATGAACCTCTCCTTTTTTCTGGAATCCTGGCTTCCTCAGCTTATCTTGGGACACAGTCAGACCATTCAGTTTGCCTTCCCTGATGGCATCCTCAACCTGTTCCCCAACAATGACTACATCAGCAAACTTGTTGGTGACACAACCCAATAGCTTCTCAAAATATGCTCCATCGAGAGTTTTCACAAAAAGTCTGACTATTTCTTTCTCACTCAAAGGAGGTTGAACTTGAGAGGCTTTCTCCCTCCATCTTTGCGCATACTCCCTGAATGTTTCCTTTTCAGCTTTTCTCATCCTTTGGAGCTCAAAACGGTCCGAAGCAATGTCAGTCACAAACTGGTATTGTTTAACAAATAACTCCACCAAACTTCGCCAACTCTTGATTTGATTTTTATCAAGATGTAGGAACCAAGTTAGTGCACCTCCAGCCAAACTATGTTGAAAACAATGAATCATTAGCTTCTCATTGTTGTGGTAAGCAGCCATACTTCTGGTGTACATGGTCAAATGAATCATTGGATCTGTTTTTTCCCTCAAATTTTTTAAAGTCCGGGACTTTGAATTTTGCAGGAATCTCCATGTCAGGGAAAAGGAAGAAATCTTGCATATCCAGCTTTCCATAAACATCTATTCCTTGCAATGTTCTCATCTTTTCCTCCAACATCTCCATCTTATTCATCATTCTAGCTTTTTCTTCCCTAAAATTTTCATTAGGACTAGATGATTCGGTAACAATCACAACCTTAGGGGGATTCTCACCATTTGTTTGAATAGACGGACCCCCACCACCATTGTCATTGTTGTTCGAATTGTCATTGGCTATCTCTTTATCTGGGATCAAAGTTTTCAGCAAACCCAAAATTTGACCAAAGTTCCCTTCTAGCCTTTCCATCCTTTTCTCCAAAGTAGGGGGGAGGAACTACAGTTGATTCAGGAGTTTCAGCCATTGTTGAGTGATGAGAAATAGGTTGTTGGTTGGAACGAGAACGGGTTTGAATAGGACTGCGGATAAACTTGCGTTGTGGCGCAATGGTGGAATCTGAGAAAATTTGGAAATAATTAATTCATGAGAATGTTATTTCAAAACTGGAATCATTTCGATTTTCTTTTCAAATTTTTTACTTGAAATATATACAAAAGAAGACACGTGGTCTTTTTCAAGAAATTGCAAACAAGACTATTTACAAAGTTCATGGATGCAAAATATATTTTTTATATGCAACGATGAGATATTGAAATATTGTACAAAGAAATGTGGGGATCAAACTTTTAAGGATAAATAAGAAAAAAGACTTATGCTCCAATTGTCCTACAAGGGTAAATCTTAGAATTGGATAATTCTATGGTCGGACAAACCCCTAATTAGGTCAGAAGTTATGACCGAAGTAATAGTGCATGGTTTAGGGACAGATCTAGAACTCTAGAAGTCATTGTTCCCAGATTGCCCCTATCTAGAATATAGACAAGGACCTAGTTCATATCCCAACCACAAGTAGGGATGAACCCCTCTCAATATGATTGGTCCATGATACTAGTAACAATCTGAGTGGGAAATTAGTGACTGTCAAGGAAGCATAGCCCCATCAATAACAACACTAAAGTCCCTTCTAATCCTAAGCTTGGAGGGCTCGGGCATAGAGCCCAAAACTGTGTGTGAGGATAGTTATGGTGAAGTGTGTGCTAGGAGCATAAAGACCTACACCAACAACTCAACCTGCAAGACAGAGACAAACAACACAAATATGTACAATAAATAATGGTCTTCTACCCTAAGGTTGGAACAAAGTATATTTACAATAAAAAAGATACAAAATATTCACAACAGAATGAATGACAATAATGAAGATGATTACAACAGAATATACAAGATAAAAATATGAGGGGTAAAACAAATACAAAAATTAATAATTTTGCACAAGTAATTATTAAAGGCTTGACTCTCAAAGTCCCTAGTGGAGTCGCCAGCTGTCGCAACCGGGGCCACGACGGGTCGGCGGGTCGGGAGAATAAAAATAATAGAGTCGCCACCAATTTATTTGGTTTGGGAAAATTGGAAAACCCGAAAATGATTTTAAATTGAAAACCAGTCTACGAACAAGAGATCCGAATTCGGGGGTCGATTATGTGTGGGGAAGGTGTTAGCACCCTACAACATCCGTTAAAAACGGTTACCTTTAATTAATTGTGTAAAATAGATTAACTTTGAAAAATATTTATTTTACCCCAATTCTAAAAAGTCTAACAAATAAAAAACATTTTTGGTTATTTTTATTTTTTAGTTTTTTTGGTATGTTTTTAGAATATATGACGAAACTTATTAAAAAGAAACAAAGTTATGGATCAAAAGAGGAAAAAAGCATTTTTATTTATTTTGGCTCGACGGGGAAATCCCGCTCCTACGTATCCCCGGGTGCAATGAGGAAATCAAAGCCACGTAGTTCTGAAGTCAAATAATTGAGAAAATGATTGATTTTAATTTTGAAAAAAAGGAGTTTGAAAACATTTTGATTTTGATTTTTTAAATTTTCTGAAAGTGATATTTTTTGAAAGCTTTTGTTTTGATTTTATATGTTTTTTATTTTTAGAAAATATATATTTATATTCTTTTTTTTTTTGGATTTTAGAAAGAGAACCTTAAAAAGGGGGACTTGATTAAAACCACATTGAAAAGGAGGAACATATATTTACAAACACGAAATGACGAGTTAAATAGATTAAAGGAATATAAAATATTAGAAAAAATATTAACAGAAATGGATGATAATAATATGAAATAGAACACATAATAAACCAGGCACCATAATAATAATTGCAATAACAACAACAGCAATAACAATAATAGTAATAATAATAACAATAATAACGAAAAAGAATAATAACGACAACAATAATAATAATAATAAAGACAATAATAACAATAATATTAACAATAATAATAATAATAACAACAATAATAAAAATGATAATAATAACAATAATAAATGGCAATAATAATAATGACAATAATAATAATAATAATAATAATAATAATAAAAGCAGTAAAAATAATAACAATAATAACAGTAGATGAACAATATGATAAAAATGAGTGAGCCTCAAATATCGTCATTGGCTCAAACCCAGAGTAAGAGAAACACAGAGAAAATAAAAAAAAATGCACACAACAGATAGAATAAAATGGACCGGGCCTCAGAATTTCATCACTGGCCCAACCAATAACAAAAAAAATGCACGCAGCAAAAAGAGGCAAATGGGCTATAAGAAGTAACCTGGCCCAAATCACAATTTAAGTGTCCTGAAAATAGAGAATACTCAACCCAAATACAATCTTCAGACTCACAATTGGGGGCTAGGGTTCACAACAGAGAAAGGGATTAGAGAGATGGGGGCGGCCAGCCACAGGTGGTGCTGCGGCGCAGCAGTGCTGCAGGGAACGTGGAGGAAGCACGCTGTTCAGAGGCTCTAATGGTGATGGCCATCACAGTGAAGAGCCGCGACGACGCGGCGTGGCCGCGGTGAAGGAATGGTTAAGTGGGGAGGCGCGCGGCGGTCAGCCGCGCGGGTGATGGTGGAGAAGACGGATGGAGGGGTTGCTGCGAACTCCGCAGCGGTGGTGGCGAGGTGCAGGAGCGGCGGTGAGCGCCGCCGCGGCTGCGACCAGAGGAGGTATCGTAACAGCTCCTCCCCCTCTTCACTCTCGACTCTCTCTCTCTCTCTTTCTAAGTTTGTGCTTCTGTATCTTTTTTCTGCAGGGGCCCTCTGGATTGTGGCTGTCACAGTGGTGGTAATGGTGGTGCAGCAACGGTTGACGCAAGCATGACTGAGGGATGGATGGCTGGAAGTGAATAATCTTTAATACAGAGGTGGTTTTTTTTTTCTTTTCTTTTCCAATTTTGATGTCTGTAATGGGACTACATGAGATTGTATGGACTTGTTAATAATTATGTATTGATGGATTTTTTTTAAAAATTATTGGTTGGATGTGGTATGGTGGCTGTGATTATTATGGCTGAGAGGGTGCTGTTTTCCGATAAGGGCTGCTGAGTTTGTATGACTGGGTGAGTGTTTAGGGACCTTTGATTTAGTATGACTTCATTTCATATAATAGAAACACAACATTATTTTGATGAAGCTTTGGGATTGAGAGAGGTACCAAATGTGTGTAGGAATCTTTTGTATTCTCTTGATCCTACTCCTCTGTTTGTTACTTCCTTATAACTCTGCTTGATTTACACAGCCCTTATTCTCACTTTTTACTCAAACTGATACTAAGAACAAAGATGGTTCTCTCTTTTTTTTCAAATGAATTTTCGGCCTCTCTCATGTTCTCTCTTTCTTTTTCTCCCAAAAGGATGAATTTGGCTCTCTCTTTTTTTTCCTTTTTCATACTCAAGCTCACTTCTATTTATAGAGCTGGATGAAAAGAATTTACATTGCTCCGTTGTCCACTCCCTGTAATTATTTTTTCTTTTCCTCCTTTTTTGGTGTTATTTTCAATTGCTGAAGGGCACAGCTTGGGCCAAATTGGCCCAATAAGGAACCCCATTTTTTAATGCTGGATTTAAGTGAAGCAAATGGGACTGTCTGACACAAAAGATTTAAAAAAAAATTAAAAAAAGATTTACAAACAATGGGCCTAAATGGCCCAACTGCAAACATTTTTTTTACTAAGAACAATTGACAGCTTTCTTTTTTTTTTGTCAAAATGTTTAATCAATCCATTAATTAATTAACTATCAATAATTAAATAACTAATATATTAATCAATCCATTTTTAGTTAATTTTTTTTACCATGAAAATGAAAAGAATTGATGAAAAACACAAAAAAAGAGGCCGGACAAAATTGGGTGCTGACACCATTGATTCAGGAGAATCATATAAATCTCTGGTTAGTTTAAGCAAAAACCACCAAGTCTTCTCTACTCACAAAGTTGAGGAGGAATTTTGGCATAATGTCTTTACTTCAAATTCAAAGTTACAAAAATGAAGAGAGGCCCTCCTATTTATAAGAAAGGGGGGCGGCCAATTGAGGAAGGAAAAAGGAAAAATACAAGATGAAAGGAAACTATACTATTTGGGTATTGAACCCATGTCCTAAGGCAAGAGTAGCTCAAGAAGCTATACTTAGCCACTAATTCTTCCTAAAAAAGTAGCACCCCTCTTAATGAGGAGGATTAGGAAAATTACAAAATTAATCCTATTACAATAATCCTAATTAAATGGAGTCTTGAATGTTGACTTGGGTCCAAAGGTCAAAGGTCAAAGGTTGACCATTGGTGGGTTGACCAAATAAGGTTGACTCATGCTTGACTCAGCTCCAACCATCTTAGTAGGTCTAAGCTTGCCATTAGCTCCCCAGCTCCCAGCTGCCAGCTCAGAAGTCCATTGACAGATGCAATCAATTATCAAATCTTGATATCATAAAACACCAAGGCAAACATAATTATAAATAGAAAAACAATAATTTATAAAAGGAAAAAGGTTTCAAATCAAGTTCACAACTTAAGATCCATCATAGCTCTTTGGCTAGGTAATTAGTTACTCATAATAAAACATAAATCAATCAAAATTAAAAGCCCTATGAATTCCATAACTACTAGGAAAAACTAGAAGAGAAAAACTCCTTTGACAAAATTGCTTCACTCCAAGAGTTTCCTAAATCCTATTGCAAAAAGTTGCCGCTCTTGAAGAACTAAGAGAGTTGGAAAATGATAGATGATTGAAATTATTCAGAGTTTTTCTCTCATAGATGTGTCCTTTTATAAGAGTTTGTAGGTGTCCAAATTTGATTCTCACTTGATTTCCTCCCAAAAATTACCATCAAATATATCCTTTTGGCTAAAATCTTGTTAAATATTCTCCTTTATTTCATCAAATCTTCTTTCTTGACCGAAATCTCATTAAAGATTCTCCTTTTATTTCTGCGATAAAACAAGGGAAAATAAGTGAGATATCAAATAATAATGACCATAAATGATAAATAATTCACTTAAGTACCCAAAATAAATATATAAAATAGAGGTTCATCAACTAGCTGAGAAAGAGGAAAGAATAAGAGAAAGAGAAAGTAAAAAAGTTCAACATAGAAACAGAAGAATTTGAGAATATTTGTTTACGTCTCAAGTTTTGATGAATACAAACTTGAAATAAACTATGTAATAGCTTCACAAGATTACTGATAAATGGTTTAATCTTTCATATATGCAAAACATCTCATATTCAATAGCCATATGAAATACATCAACAATTTGAAGGAAATCTGTCTGAAATCAAGTTATGATCTGAAGTTGGTCAAAGTTATGAAGACTCAGATCTGAATATCAAGGAACTGTCTGAAGAGTGAATGGTTCAGACGGTGGTCTTCATTTGAAGACGAAGTCTTTCTGATGTACAAGGGCATCAGAAGTGGCAAGTCAAAGCCAGTACCAGAACCACACACAACCTCAGAACACCAGAAAGGCAAGACTAGAGACAACCTTTCTGGCTAGGATTTTAAAGTTAATCCAAATAAGGAAAGTTTGTTGTGCTCAAGCTGCAAAAGACAGGAAAAGCATTGCAATCTCGAACCTCTGTCAGAAAGGTTTCACAACGGGAAAATCCTATCTTTCAACGTCTCTTTAATGGACTTCTCAGGCTCAAGCACATATATATATATACACACATATGTTGGCATAACTAAGTGAAGTGCGCAAGCGTAAGTGCGCGTATGTGTGCAAAAATGAGCAAGCGCTAAAAAGGCCTAAAGATAGAAAATGCAACAAGATCGCGCTTGAATGAATCCAAGCTGGAATGCTGGAAAGTTAAAAAGAACCTATATGCAAATGCTCATGCCGAATTGCAGCAAAACTGAAGAAATGAAGAGCCACTGAGATGAATACTGCAGAGCTGCTAAGCTTAAGAGTTGTGAAGCTGATTATTTCAAATCATCAATATACACAAGCAAGAAGCTGTCAGAGTTCTGCTTATGTTGAATTTAATGTACAAGAACAACTTTCATATCCAGAGTTAGATCACTGTTATTTTAATTGTACACCCAGAACGAAGAACTTATTTTTGAGTTCAAGTTATTCTTATTCATTTGTAATTATTCAATTGTATGAGCCTGGAGAGGCTTTGTGTGAAAAGAATACTTGTTGTAGAGCTTGAAGAGGCTTGTGAGAAAAGAATACTTGCTGTAGAGCCCGAAGAGGCTTGTGAGAAAAGAATACTTGATGTAGAGTCTGGAAAGGCTTGATAGAAAAGAATACTTAGAAGCCTGGAGAGGCTCTATAAGAATAATACTTGGTGTGTTTCCTGAAAAGGTAGTTGATAACAAAGAATACTTGTAACTTTGATAAGTTAGTGGAAAATCTCACGATGTTTGAGGACTTGATGTAGCCCAAGGTTGTGGGTGAACCGGGATAAATTGGCTGAGTATATTATCTTACCCCTAACTCTTTACTTTCAGTTTATACTAACAAGAAGAGGGAATTTTAACTAAGTTTTTATAAATAATCTTGTGAAAACAATTTACGAAAAGCTTTATGCAAAACCTTTGTCTGAAATCTTCAGACGAAGATCAAAGCTTCAGACAGCATCTGAATCATTGTCTGGAAGCCTTTTGAACTAAGTTTAAGAAACGGTTTCCATAAGAACTTTTAGTTTATGAAGACACTATTCAACCCCTTTTTTAGTGTTTTCCTGTGTGTCCCTACAGTTGGTATCAAAGCTTAACCTCGGGGTTGAGCACCTGATCGTGCTGAGGAAGAAGATCCAGATGGAAACCATAAAACTTTAAGGATGTTGCAAAAGGGAAAAAGCTACAACATCAAAGGAAGACCACTGGTTATTGGTAAAATGTAAATTAAAATATTATATCTGTTTTATCATGCATTATTCATTTGTCTGAAATACATCATCTGAAATATTTTTGCATCATCTGATTGAATGATCTGAAACTGTTTGATTGTCTGAGAGTTTTTGTGTCTGAACCTTGTATATCTATCTGAAATACTATATATGTGACGTGGCTATCTGAAACGATTAAGATTCAACTTTTTCAATAAGTGGACCTTTCCACTTCACTCGTTTCCAAGGTCTGCGCAATCATGTTATAACTGTCAGTATGCCTACACTCTATATTTTTGGAAAGAGAAACTAGCAAGGGTGCGTCTATCACTTGCTCTTTGTGAACTGTCTCTACAAACTTTCTCTGCAAGATAAGTTTTTTTGTTCTATGCAACATTTTGTATCTGCAATGGCATCCAAGAAAACTCAGAAGACTCAGAACCAAACTGGTGGAACCATTGTTCCAAGCAAAGTTGTAAATGTTTACACCTTGAGAAGGGAAGGTGTTGATCTAGTAGAAGGGGGCGCCAAAAAATGCAAGGAAAGTACAAGATGAATGAAAAACTAATCCTAATGGGTGTTGAACCCAAGTCCTAAAGATCAAGTAGCTCATCAAGCTACTAACCACTAAAACAAGCCAAAATCAACGCCTATTCACTAATCTAGCTTAGGAAGTGTGATTAAAAATTATAATCCTAATTACAATGAAATGATTATGAAATATTCCTAATTATGATGATGTCTTCATGTTAACTTGACTAAGGTTAACCTTAAGGTTGACCAAGAGTAGAGTTGACCAAGGCTTGGTCCAGCTCCAAGCACCCAAGACAGACCCAAGATCTACTCAGTTTAGAATCTCAGTTGCCAGCCTAGAGTTCCACTGGAAGGTGCCATCATCCCCTCCCCCTTAGAAAGGATTTGACCCCAAATCTAAAAGTTCAGAAAAAAGCCATAAGAAAAGAGAAACTGTTATAGAAAGAAGGTGATGGATAGAGTGGAAAGTAAGAAGAAACTTCCCTTAGCATTTGGAGAGTACCACTAGGTTCCTCAAGCTTGAACATCTTCCTTGAGCCTAATCAACAAAGAGAAGACCCATGAGTATTATTTCCAAGCATTCAATTTCAAGGCTAATAACAAAAAGTACTTAGGAATCATGTAAACAGAAGGAGTAGAAGAAGAAAAAGGTAGGGATGAAGAAGACTCCCTTGAAATGATGCGCTCCCTTTCCTTCTTAGCCATTAGCAAGTGGTCCTCCTTTTGCTTCCATGCAAAATGAACGAGGTTAGCAGTTTCAAGTCGATGAAGTAAGAGCATTGCTTCCCTTTTATTTTTTCATTGGTTTTATTTTTCTCCACTTGTTTATTACTTGAAGTTTCTTCCTTCTTTTTCTTTTTCTCTAAATTTCTTATTTTCAAATTTTCAATTCTTTCATTTTCAATCCCCCTTCTCATAAGAGCTTGATCCTCACATATTTTTTGAGTTGACATTGGCATTAGAGTGATTTTTATCCCTCTATGTTTCAAAGAGAATTTATTAGATTAGCCATCATGGATAGCTCTCTTCTCAAATTGCCAAGGCCTACCCAATAAGATATGTGTAGCTTCCATATGAACAACATTGCAAAGAATCTCATCTCGATATGTTCCTATTGAAAGAGCTACAAGGACTTGCCTATTAACCTCCCTTTCCCCATCATCACTAATCCAAGAATGTTTGTAGGGTTTAAGGTGGGGGTGGTATTAAATCCATATTTTTCAATCATTCTTACACTAGTTATGTTTGTGCAACTCCCACTATCAATGATAAGGGAGCAGACTTGACCTTCAACTATGCACCTAGTGTGAAAGATTGTTTCTCTTTGGTCATCTTCACTAATGGATTGACTAACTAATGACCTCCTAATCACGAGTATATTTCCCTCAGGCCTATAAATTGTTGTTTCCTCTTTTTTCTCACTTTCTTCATCACTATTATTTGGTGTTGACTCTTGTGAGCTTGCACTAGTATACTCCCCACTTTCTTTTAGAAGCATTGTTTTCTTATTAGGACATTGGGAAGCAAAATGAACCTTACCCAAACACTTGAAACATTTAATCTCACGAGTATGAGAAGAAGAAGAAGCAACATTAGCATTCACATTTTAGAGGAGGATGGGTTAGGGTTTACCTTAGGGGTTTTCATTACCTCTCTCTCTTGTGGTTTGCTCTCTTCTTTCCTTACCATGCAACCTACTATTTGGAGTGAGTTTGAAAGATATCTATTTGATCAGTTTCAGAAAATCAGATATGGACCTCCCCAGCCCAATCATTACTATCAGTTGATCAACCCCTTCAAGGGGTATGTCTTTCGGATTGATGATGGAGATAGGCATATAATGTGGAAATTAGAGATGGAAGTTGAACAGATGGATTTTAACATTGTAAGGAGCTATAGGAGCAGATTCCTCATGCCTCCTATGAATGTCACCATGCTACCTACTATTTGGACATGGGTGGATCTAGATAGGATAGTGCCAAGGTTACCTTTTCCAGAAATTGATAAGTTGAAGGGAAAGAAAATTTACACACAAGAAACACTAGAAGGGGGGTTGAATAGTGTTTTATAATCTTTACAGATTTTTTGGAAAACCTTTTAACAAGCAAAACTGAGTTGGAAAATATTTGAGCAACCTTCCAAAACTGGAAGTTCAGCAACTTGCTGATGCAACTCAGAAGGTTGGATAAAAACAATTTTAAAATATTTTCGTGTGAAGAAAAGATTGTTTCTGCGTGGATTTATAAAACAACTTTCTTAAACCCTCCTTGGTTAGATAAAAACCGATAACAACAGAAAGTAAAAGAGTTAAAGGTAGAGAGAATTCAGGCACAAAAATCTATCCTGGTTCACCCACTAACTCAGAGAGCTACGTCCAGTCCCAGGGCAAACCACACTGGATTTCCACTAATCCCGCAAGATTACAAGAATGATTTGCACACCTAGCCTCTCCAGGCTCAACACCCAAGTATTATTTGCATACCTAGCCTCTTCAGGCTCACAACGAGTATTCTTTGTTCCTCGTAGCCTCTCCAGGCTCGCAGCAAGTATTCTTTGTTCCTCCAAGCCTCGTTAGGCTCTCAGCAACTTAACAATGTTTACAATGATAAATAGTTTAAGTTTATGAGAAACTTAAACACAGGTTCTCTTGTACAAAGGAATGACTGAGTACAACTCAGGATACAGAGGATAAATTCTAAGTACAAGAAAATGAAATAAAACAGAGTGTTTGGCTTGGAATAGATCTTCTTTTGATTTGTCCGATTCACTCTTTTTGCTAAGCTTCTTCTCTTTTCTTTTCTGATGAGCTTCTTTTGCTTTTCACGCTTTCTTGATCTTTTCTTTTTCTAGAGCGAGCTTCTCTCTTGGGCTTCATTGTTCGCCAACCTTCATAGTCTTTCAAGCAGGTATATATATAGACCAAAAATATGATCGTTGAAGGTTGCTTGGTTACCATTGAGAAAATATCATTATAGCCGTTGTGAGACAGTCTTTTAATAGCTTCCGACTTGAGCAGTGTAGGTGTGTAGTAAAGATTCAGTTCTGACACAAATCAGTTTGGCTTTTGAATTTGCTTGAGAGATTTTCTAGCATTTCAGCAAGTTTACGTTCCTTTTCTCTCACTTTCTTCTATGCATGAATCTTATTTGTATAGAGAAATGAAATCTCTGTAGACTGGTTAGAAATCTTCAGAGTCCCGTTGTCTAATAGCTTTATTTCCGTTGAGGTGCATGCTTCTGATAACGTGTCACAGAGACAGAGTAGGGATAGGTGTGCAACAACACTGACTCTAACTCTGACCTATGTTTGCTTTTCTGCAGTAGGTTTCCTCTTTTTGCTTCAGCAAATTCTGATCTTTCCAAACCCCTCAGAAGGTTGTCAGCAAGTCTTCATACTTCAGCAGGTCTTATCTTTTCAGCAGGAAGATGTTTTCAACAAGTTTTTTCTTCAGTAGGTTGCTTTCTTCAGCAGATTGCTTTCTTCAACAGGTTGCTTTCTTCAGTAGGTTCAACAAATCAGTAGATTACTGCAACACAAAGAACAACAGCTTGAGTAGAATCTGTTTCTTAATCAAGATATATAATGACCAAATTTGTTACTCATTGAAACTAAGGGTAATGAGTCTTTAATTAAATTGAATACTTAATTTATTCTGAGACTCAACACCTTGATACCAAGGTAGTGGGAGATACTCATGAGGAGAGAGGAATTGGACCACATCGAGCAAAATTGGGTGTGTCTTCTTAATGGAGGATAAGAGAAGTTACTGCAACTGCTACCAATCCAAACCCAAAACTGTTTCCCCTACATGAGTTTGAAGTGCATAAATGTCCCTTTGTCAAACAATGGATTAAGATTATGGGTCAGCATTTGCATGAATAATGGAGTTTTCTAAAAAATACAGATAACTAGTACTTCTACATAATCAGAAGGCCATGTTACTTTAGGTTTCCTAAAGAAGCTACCTATTTCATGTTTTCTTATTCTTTTATCAATATTGTCTATCACTCTCCAAACTCCACTGAAGACCCTTATGTTCAGAATTCTATCTTGATGGAGCGGATAAGGAATAATGAAGTTGTTCAATCTCAACTTGTTCAAAGGAAAGATCAACTCATAGCTTAGACAGAGAGAATGAGACAAGAAAATGAGGACTTCAAGGTTGTTGTGCTCTTAGATATTTCTATGACAAAGGACTCATTGATTGATGCAATCAAAAAGGCCTTTCTTAAGAAGCCAGAAAGACAATCTTTGATGTTATAGCCAAAACTCTTATCCTTTAATAAAATGAGATATTTCAGACAAGTCCCGTGTTCTTTTTATTCTGATCATGCATTTGGTTACATTGCTTTGATATATTTAATTTTGATGCATTCTTTTGCCCTGTTTCCCTAATATATCATCAACTCTGATACTGTCTGTTTCCTCTGATACACCCTTTTGATGGATGGCAAAAGGGGGGAGTAATACTTAACTGACAATTTTTGATAAGTCTATGTAGTTCAATGGGAGAAAAACTTAGAACCTATCTAAGTCAGGGGGAGTTTACACACTTACATTTTCTCTTTAACCCTAATGATGTGATTTCATAATTGTAATGGGTTTTTCATCACAAAAAGGGGGGAGAATGTTGAGTCTCAGAGTTGATAATCTTAAGACCCTCCATAACCAATTTTGATAATAACAAACTAAGTGCATGTATTATAGAGACTCTAACTTCTGTACTTTTCATATTTCAGATGATGGTATCAGAATTATTCAGAAAACGAGAACTGTCTGAAGCATCTTATCCATTTAATCTACCATCTGAAGAGATCAACCTTCTGAAGCAAAATTTGCCTGAGGAGATAAATTTCCAGACTCTGCCAAAGTCAAAGTTGATATGCCTCACGCAAGGAGTCTTTGCTGAAGATAGGAAGACCAAAGGAAATTTTCTAGGAAGCTTTCAAAAGTGAAGCACTAAAAGGGAAACATGCTTTGCAACTCTGTGAAAGATTCAGAACAACGCTACCTTCCTCGTACCCAGATGTCAGCTTGTCTGACAACGGTTTCAACGCATTTAATGCTATCTCTAAACAAATATTTTTGGAGAGAGAAGAACCCCGAAGCCTATAAATACTTGGAGTTCATTCAAGATTAAATAGAGAACACCGCATAATTTTTTAAGTGGCAATATGTTGTAAAAATTCTCTGTTATTACTTTAATATTCTTTGTGCAACAAACTTTCATATTTTGTATCATTTACAGTTACTCTTTGTAAACACTTAGAATAAGAACTTATCTGAAGTTCAAGTTCAAAATCTTTTTATATGCCTTTTAGAAGTTGTTGAGCCTGAAGAGGTTAGGTTAAAAATAACACTTGTTTTTGGTTGATTGATCCTAAAGAGGCTTGTAGCCAAAGAATACTTGTAATCTTGCAAGATTAGTGGATAGATCCAGTAGCGTGTCATGTTGGAATTAGACGTAGCTCACAGTGGTAGTGAGTGAATTAAGATACTCTAAACTCTACCCCTGTGAATTTGTTTATATACTAACTTCAAGGGGGTTTAATAGTGATTGTGAGACTTAACATTATTTAGAAAAACAATTTTTCATAAGAAAACCTCTTATCTGATGTTTCAGATAAATGAGCATATTTTCATACAACCCTATTAAAACCTATCTGAAAGCTTTCTGAACCAGATTTTGTGAGTTCCATAAAAAAGACGAAAAGTTTTTCATTAAACACATTAATTTAGCCTCGCTTCTTGTGTTTATATGTGTTTTTACAGCTATAAAATCTATTTGATATATAGATAGGTTTTTTAAAACAATTTTTAAAAGTGTGTTTAAAAACTAAAATTCTTACTATGGGATGTTTTAGAAAATCATTTTTTAGTTTTCCTGATTTTATATATGTAGCATTGTTATAAATAAATCAATTCATTTATAAATTAACAATAATTCTTATAAATTGTTTTACAAAACAATTTTGAAAAACTAAAAAACAAACACCATAGGCTTTCAATTAATAACAATATTTTGAGTCTACCAAATTATTTTGTCAACCTACTTTGAAATTTGGAGGAGCCGCTTGCATGGCTCCTCCATTTCCCCGCAGCGGTTCCTGTCTCCTCAACCATGGTTATATGAAAATTAATTAATTAAAATACAAAAGTCAAAGTTAATACAAGGATAATAAACATAGTTAAAGAACAAACATCCATAACCTTTTACTGTGACAAGGGATATCTTAAAGCTAGGTTGGCACAGTGTCAGAATAATCACAGGAAATTTCAGTAAACAATTCATTAATAACCATTTAAATAATTTCATCTTTTGATCATCTTTTGGCCATGTGTCAAGCTAGAACATTTTCTTTGTCCTAGAAAGAGACAACATTATTAATTGGGGCTTTCCTTTCAAGTGTGGAACTACACCTTTATGTCCACATATAATTTACTTGGGGTAGGGGAAGCCGAATTTTACAAAAATATTTAACCAAGAGGAAAAGAAAAAGGAGTTAGGACACTTTATGCTTTGGATTAATTTGATCCCATCCCCATGATGAATATAAATATGTTGTACACTGTTATTCATAATTTTATCCATGTGTTACTATATCATCAAATATGGTTAAATTATATAATAACATTATTTTAAACAAGTATTAACTTCCCTTTAAAATTTTACGATATTTAATTATTCCAATTAGGGGTATTTTATTTTATAACACACTCTGTGAACTATTTATCTCATTATCAATGTGTTTGATTTACCCTAAAACTACTAGCATGTTTGGTTTAGCGTTGAAACATGGTAAATTTACGTTTCTAATGCTAAAAATAGTTGCGTTGGGAAATCCAAACTTGAGTTTGACCAGTTTCAACGCTAAACCAAACATACTATACATTTCAAACATGGATCCAGACAAACGATACTCACATTAGCGTTAACCCGAATCCACTTTTATAACCTACCAAAAACACACTATATATATTTTGGAATTCCATAGAAGCCTAGAGCAGAAGACAAGGTCCTCCCCTGATGAGTGATGAGCCTATATATGTCTCTGGTTAAAGTATGTGGAACCAACTTTGTAATAAACGAAGTAGCTAGCTTTAGCTTTTGAAAATCAAACTTCTACCTTTAGACAAGCTTCGGGAAATTAGAGAGCTTTTTTTTTTTTTATTTTTCCCCTTCCACGGTTCATAGGGTTTAACGCAAATGGGACTGTGTAGCAATTTGAATTTTCAAGTTCATACTTAGGGGAAAAATTAAATAATTCTTATATATATCTGAAGGTATATATACGGACATTAAAAATTAAAAACGTACATTTCTCTTCTTTTGAATATTGTGAAGAGCAGAGTGATATTTATGTATTATTTCTATAACATCATTTTATGTTATATTTTAATAAAAATATGAGAATTATATATTTTAATTTAATGCAATCTTTATGTTTTATTTTTCCTTTTGAAAAAAGGTAGCGTAAAAAAATATGTAAAAAAGTACGTGTAATAATAATTTTTCTAGCGAATATTTGTTGAGGTGAAAAACTGGCACACAAGATCTTAAAAGCTGCATTTGTTTCTGGCTAGAGGAAATTGAAGCCCTTTAAATTTTGGGATGAAATACGCGAAATCAAGAGCTTGTGTTGTGTGTACTTAAAAGGGCAATTTCTTTTGGGGTAAAAAAAAAAAAAAATAACAATAAAAAAATGCAAAGTTTAATGGAAGAAGGTGTCAGTTATAGCAGCGGGTTCTGTCCCTTAAAATATTAACAATTTATACAATTTTGTGCCAGTTGTGTCTTGTTCCCAAACCACTTTGGGTCCATGAGAGTACTGAAATTCAGAAGCAAATTTTGTGCTCCAAAGTTTTTGTTAAGGAAGGAAGATGACAGAAAGCTAACAATGCCCAAGAGTGGCAAACTTTTTTTGCCTTTCATGAAATGGTCCAAAATGGAGGCCTTTCTCTCTCTCTCTCTCTCTCTGTGTGTAACTAAAACACCATTTTACACGTTTACATGCCAATGACAGTAGAGTCTCGTGCCATCTCAATGAACTCCACAGCTCATAAATGTATTCATTCATTGAAACTCCCAAGTTTACAAAAATTCCTCAATGCCCACTTTATTTATTTTTTCCTATGGACCAAAGTCACAATCGTATATAACAATTTTTGTGTGAAAATTGTATTTATTAAATACAACCAATCAAAAGCTCATGATATAATATGTTAAAATAATAATAAAAATATTAAAGATATTATTGAAATTATTTTAATATTATATGAAATTGTTTTTTATTATTATGCTTGATATATACATTAACTCATGTAGCAAACCGTGGTTGGTCATAGTGGAAATGTACAGTGACCCAAATGGACTTTACCTTGTAAGGTCAATCTTATAGTCGCTACTTTTGGAAGGACTTTACTTAACTACCACCCTTGGCCTTAGGATTAAACTCACAATTATGTCTGTGGGAGAATCCCCATCGAAGACCACAAATACATTATAATCATGTAAGAATAATAACAAATTAAATTTCATGTTAGTTTGAAACTGAATTCCAAATGCGTGTTTGATTTTTTCTAAAATTATATTATAAACGTGAATTCGAACCAATACTGCCGCGAGAATTGACAAAGATAATGTGATTATGGGATAAACTAAAATGTTGGGTTTGGACTTGATTCCAAGCAAACACACTTCTTCATTCTATTTTAGTTTAATTCTATCTCAAAACCTCATTTGAAAACAAATGTAAACATTTTAAAACCTAGAAGATTGTTGCGCTTAAATTAGGATCATCTCACCTTAGAATTTCACATGACATTATTATGTTGAAATTTTATACTTATTTTTTTAATAAATATTCAAAGGTCTTGATAATGTGTCATGTATATAATACTTATAAAGTGAGAAAGAAATACAAAATTTTAGTATAATAAGCCCATGTGAGATTTCAACACATGGGATAGTTAGATCCCATCATACTCAAATATTGACTTAGCACTAAAGTCTATTAAACTTAACCAAAGATATTTCATATTATATGAACAGAATAATAAACTTAGAGAAAACTCATTTAGAATTATCTCAATTGGTTACTTACTTTCTTCTTCTACTGATTATCAGTCAAATCAAACCAAATTTGCTTGAACACTTTGATAATGAGATCATGATACTCATCTGAATTCAGAGAAAGATAGCAAGCAAGAAGATCTTCCAAATCCTTTGATGTCCTTATGTTATGTTGCACAATCATCTCCACCATTGATTCTCTGAAATCTCTCTGTGGATTGAATGAAGACTTCACAATTGCAAAGCTATCTGAGAGACTCCTCCTGAATCCGGTGCCGCCGGCGCCGGAGGATGACACACTTTTCCGGCCATGTGACTGAACTTTCCGGCTAGCAATTCTTGGTGAATTTATCCTAAGCCTCACACCTGGTGAACTCACAGAGAATCTTCTACCAACATGGTTGTTCCTCTGTTCTTCCTTCACAATTTTAACTTTTAGTGACCCTTTCATGATTTGTTCTTCATGTGAAGCCATTCTGCTTCTGGGTTTTGTTTCTTTCTTCTTTGCATCGTTTAGTAAGTCATTGAACTTTGTTGGTTTGGTCACAATTGGTGGAAGCATGAGGTCTGAGAAGGAATCATATTCATACCCTTCTAGCTTATCATCTTTTCTGGCTATGGAATTGTTGTCTACATCAATGATGATGTCATTGGTGTTGTTGGTGTGTAGCTTGCAGGCACATGAAGCAGTTTCATCAGTGGGAAGAACACGGTCTGTTCTGATTTCTGGGTCAGGGAATTCTGATTCTGCAGAGCTATCAAGTGGGGATGAGGAGTTTTCAGGTGGGGAATCAGATTCAAGTGTGTTGTGGTAGCTAGAATTAGCAGAAACAGAAGGGGTTGTTACAAGCTTAGGTGAAGAAGAAGAAGTCCTTGAAGTTCTTCTTTTGGGTCTTTGTTTGGATGATTTTCTTGGTGGTTCAGGGAAATTTTGGTTATTTGCTGGTGAAGTGTGGATTTTATTGCTTGGGTTAAGCTCTCTTGTAAAGTAGTAAGATTTTCTGGGATTGCATTGGTGGGGTTGCTTTGGTTTTGATGAATGTGTGGTTGAAGCTGGTAAAGATTGTTTTTTGTTTCTGGGTTGTGTTGGGGTTTGCTTTCTTGCTCTACCCATGTCTCTGAGCTTGTAAAACCAAGCATTAGGCATCATATCTGATAATTTGAACCTGTGATTGCCCATTTCACTCTCACTCTCACTCTCTTGTGTCTATGTCTCTCCCCTGTTTCCCTTTGTGTTTGTGAGTGAATAAGAAGCTCTTTGTTTCCTATGTGATGAATGAGGCATGGGGCATTAGGTAACTCCCTCAGTGTCTCTCTGATTTGGCACTCTTGGTATTGTGAGATAAATAGAAAAGAGAGAGTGGCTTTTGGAATTGGAGGTAGGGATTATTGGGGTCCACAAGAGAAGGAAAAAGGTTGGCATAAAAGAAAAGAAGTGGGGTTGAGGTGGTGAATATGAATGACCTTGTTGGCTCATGACATTTTACATTATTACCTAATCCCAAAAAAAAAAAGTTCTTTTATTTTACTACTCAAAAGGATCACAAAGGTTGTTTAAAGCTTAAACAGCCTTCCACATATGTGATTCCCCTTAGAAAAAAGACAAATGTTTGTTCTCCAACTGGATTACATAACATATAAATAATAATAATAATAATAATAATAATAATAATAATAATAATAAAGTCACAATAAATAAAAAAATTAGCCCACAATTGTGTTGTGGCCCATGCAATATTTGGAGTGCATTTCCTGCTAGTGTTTGAGACCTGAATGCAAACACTAACACAAAGAAAGAAAAAAAAGAACTGAGCAAGACAGACCAATTGGTTATGTTCTCAGATGTAAAGTAAAAGCACTATACTTTTGTGAGTGGAAGAAATGCTATTTTCCTGAAAGTTCATTGGCTCATTGCTACCAACAAGCAATGAGGTTTTGGTTAAAAACTTGTTCTGGGGAGAAAGAGAAAAGGGACACACAGAGATAACTGTTGAAAAGAATTTGAGAGGCAGGGAAAAGAGAGAAGCTTTTGGAATTGGAAGCTTGTTGCGTGGGTCAGGATTACTCAGGACTACAAGCATCGATCCAATATAGAATATTTCAGTGGCCCATCTAATAGAGATTATGTAGTATTGGATTACTCTACTTTTTTGTTATATTCTCTCTTATGATTGTTTCTCTCTTTCATGCTTATAGAAACTAGAACATGGGTTTGTTATATAGTGAAAGAGTCTCAGTTTAGTCCTATGTGTGTATCCATCAATTTCTAGGCAAACTCTTGACGTACCATGTCTCTTAAGGTAAGAAAAGGAATCAATTTTTAAACAAATAGCAAATATCTAGGCAAACTCTTCATTCCCTTTCTTATTTTCATATATTTTGAAAGTATATATAACATTAATCTTAATATATTTTGATGATTTATTAAATAATTTTAGATTAATGTAAAATTTTAAACGTATGATTTATATGATAATAATTTTCAATGCAATAATGAATTTTGAAATATACTATCTAAAATACAATTATTCAATGGTGTAACACTTGGTGCAACTCACACTAGTATAAGTTGAATCCTCTTCATATACATAAAAGAGATTTTTTTTTTTTTTAGTTTAGACCCTATAAGAGGCCATTTTCCTTGAACCGGAAACATTCACATTGTAATTATGGTATTTTTTTCATATAAAAGTCACTTAAAGGGAAATCAGTACCACCTAGATCAACCACTAATTAAAAAAATGATAAGTTTAGAATGGATTATTGATTCACCAGAGGACCAAGACCAGAGTTTGGAATTGATAAATTCTTACCCCTAGAGCTTTGAATGATATTGGTACATCTTGTACATGGATTTGAAATTGATAAATTCTTATCCCTAGAGCTTTGAATGATATTGGTACATCTTGTACATGAATGACACCAGAGAAATTAATGTTGGTTACTAATCTTGCAAATTTGCATTGGGAACATACTTTGAACAATTATTGAAGTATTCAACAGAAAAAAAAAATTAATGTCATCATGGTTATGGATGAGGCACATCCATTCTTTCTTCCTAAAAGAGAGGATGAGGCTTTGTTGCTTTGCCATTGCCTTTGGAAGTAATGGGGTTGAACCTGGTCAACTGGTCCCCCTTTTATAGTCCATGGAAAGGTACAATACCAAAGGCCACCCTAACGGTCTTGGTGGTGTGTGCTTGTCTAAACTGGACTCAAATCAATTAGAGAAAGAGGGGTTTTGGGTGTGGCGGTGGGGGGGGGACCAAAGAGTGTTTCTTTCATATGGGTGAAAATATATTAAGTTTGTTTGTATTTTTAGGAGGGACAATATGTACCTCGTGGTATATTGTCCCTCTAGTTTTGTACCTCTCAATAGCAATTTACATTATGCCAGTAATGCAAAGTTAGGCTATATATGTATGATATATTTGATTGATGGGAATGTAAAATGCAATAATATTAGTTTTTGATGCAAGTGTTGCACATGTAAAGTTTGGATTTAGATGAGATAGGGAAGAACAATTCCTCTTATTGGCCCATTTATTGAGTTGTGAACTTTGTGATGCTTATCACATTAGAGTTGTAGGCCCAAAACAGTTTCAGATCATGAATTATTGTGCACTGTAGAGTGGGTTGCAGCGTTAGCATGGTCTGGTCAATATCAGGCAACAAAGAGAGAAGAGAATAAGACATCATAATGATATATAGTTAAATATATTAATTAATTCACTTAGGCCCCTAATTGATCTAGAAATTTCCATCAAATGCTATAGCATGTTCAGGAGAGAAAGGGCATTTTGTAAGTCCATAGGTTGAATTGAAAAGGCAAATAAGGTGTTGAAGTATCAGCTTATCCAAGTTAACAAATACATGCAAGATCAAGGATCTTCCCATCCCAGGACCTTCTTTTGGTCCCTCTTTTCTAAATTCTAAAATTATTGCTTGCGTTTATTTTTCCTTTTTTTTAAAGAAAATTATATATATATATATATATATTACATACCACATGTATCCTCCACGGGAGACAATTCTGTTTGAGTCAGGTAGGATCTCTATGAGCGACAAAGCTTTGTCTTTGAGTATTTATCACCACTGGTTAAACTGAAATAACCTCTTACCAACTGATCCACATGCTCGATGGTATTTATATCTAAATGAACTAAACTCATGAGTAAATATTAGTTTGTGCTATTTTTATATAATAATCTATTTATCTATATAGACTAGACTTGTTTGTATTTTAGTTAAAGGGGACAAAAATCGATTCTTTAATAAAAAAAATTACAGCGGCCCAACCAACGTTGGGGTTTGTGAAAATTAATTTTAGGAAATGTTTTATTAGAAAACAAACAAACTATATATAATTCTAAAACTTTTAGATGTGTATTAATTTTTGACGAATCATTTTTCTAGTAATTTTTTTGATACTTTTTGTAATTGATAAGTTTTTTCAGAATTTAAAACACTGGACCGGACTGGCCGGTCGGATCGGAAAACTGGTGAACCGGCCATGTATCTGGTCCAACAGAGTCATAGAACCGGCCTTGCATAGAACCGTTCACAAAACCAAAAAACCGGTAAAAAAATCAGTAAAACCAATCAAAATCTGTTGAACCGGTCTTTTTAAAAAAAAATTCAATTTTTTTATTTTTTATTTAATTTAAAATACTTTTAAGATAAATAAAAACATATGTTTGAGAATTACACATAGATATTTATTGTTTTACCAATTTTTTTTATTACTTTGTTTTATAAACCTTATAATAAGGTTATTTAAACAAATTTATAGCTTCATATATCTTAATTTCTTATAATTTTATGTTATTTTATTAATTAAAATATTATATAATATTTAAAATATATGTTTAATTAATACCGATTCGACCACGGTTCAATGATTGAACCGTGAACCATTTCCTTCACCGGTTCAGTTTTTAAAACATTGGTTTTCTTAGATATTTTGGTTATCTTAATGTTAAGAGGACAAAATGTTACATGCTCATATTGCTTTGCATTTTTCCAAAAGATTCATATTTCAAGCATCTAAAACTCTTTTTATACATATATGACATACATGAACTTCTTACTCAAGCTTCGTTCTCTTCTACTTCGTGCTTTTGTTTTTTGCTTCACATAATTTCAATTCTCTCTTTATAACAACAACTTCAGGAATGTTATGTATAGAATCTTTAGACGGTTGGATTTTAAAATCTTTTATGAACTATAGTCATATATATTATATTTACTAGAATTTGGATCAATAGAACATTAATTATTATAAAATATTTATTATCTCATATGTGATCCTCTTTGTTATTGGTTGTTCTAAACTCTTGAGTACATGTGGATTGTGTTAAGTTTTTAAGTTTTGTGATGAATTTTACATAATAAAAAAAGTCAATCCATATTATTTATTAAGTTAGCTACCAGAGTCACAAGATGTAGAGATCCTAAATAATCAGTTAAGCCCATCCTTCTCTTCCACAAGACCTTTCATTGGACAGTTTTCCTAGCTCTATGCCTCCTTTGCAAAATTGAAGCCACATAGGAACAATAACATCTTCATCAACTTGTAGAATTCAAAGTTGAGCAACGCGAACAACTTCAAAATCGAGATGATATATGCTCAAAAGCAAGAGGATGCAAAATACCAAGCTTTAATGCGAGCCATGTACTATTGACACCTCTCACAAAGCCACTTCCAACCTCCACCACGATTTTGTCAATTTCTCTTCTCCACTTTTTTATCATTTAGGTTAATCCCACTTTCTATCTATAAAAAGTTTAAAACAGGTGAATTGAAGCCCACTACTATTTCTCTACAATTAGAAATCATTCCATTAAATATCTTGCGGATATCTTTGAGGATGTTCCTATTAAAGTAGGTATTGTCTCTGTTGACTTTATGATTTTAGAGATTTTGGAGAATTCAGTGATTCCTATTATTTTACATAGGTCATTCTTAACTATAACTAATACTATAATTAATGTTAAGAATGGAAAATTATCTTTAATTATTGGTGAGAACATTGTTGATTTTGATCTGTCCAATGTTATTAAACATCCTTCTATTGAGGATTCTTGTTGTAGGATTGTTGTGTTGCATCAAGTGGTGAAACAAGAAGCACCCAAGTTCTTTGTTAACGATTGACTAGAGATTTGCTTGACAGAGGACCGTCTTAAGGATGACTGAGATACTAAGATTATTGAATATGCATGTTATCTATAGGAAACACCATATATCCAGCTTCATTGTGCCAAGGTTGAGAAGTTGGAGTACCCAAAGATTATGATTGGAAGGAAGAATAAGCTCCACAGGTAGAGTTAAAACCCCTCCCTTCCATGCTCAAGTATGAATTTTTGGGACCCAACTCTACCTATCCATTAATTATGAATGCAAACTTGAATGAAGTAGAAATTGAAAAATTGCTTAGATAGCTCAAAAGGCATAGGAAAGCCATTGGTTATACTATTGCTAATATAAGAGACATCAACCCATCAGTTTGCATGCATAGGATTCTATTAGAAACTAATAGCAAGCCCTCCATAGAGCACCAAAGAAGATTAAGTCCTAACATGAAGGAAGCTGTTAAGAAAGAGGTTCTTAAGTTGTTAGATTCTAGGGTGATTTATCCTATTTCTAATAGTGAATGGGTAAGCCATGTACAAGTAGTTCATAAGAAATAGGGAGAAATTGTAGTTAAATGAAAATAATGAAATAAACCCCACTAGGACAATACATGATGGAGAATGTGCATAGATGATAGGAAGCTTAATAAGGCCATTGGGAAGGACCATTTCCCTTTACCCTTCATTGACCAGATACTTGAGAGATTAGTAAAGTATTCATATTTTTGTTTTCTAGATGGTTATTCTGGCTTTGATCAAATTCATATCCTTTCTAATGACCAAGAAAAAGACTACTCTTACATGTCCTTATGGTACTTATGAATATAGGAGAATGCCATTTAGTCTTTGTAATGCTCTCGCTACCTTTCAACATTGTGTGCAAGCTATCTTTTCTAATTTTATGAACGATTCTCAATTTATACAATAAGCTTTGATGATTGTTTGACTAACCTTTCTAAGATTTTGTAAACGATGTGAAAAGGTAAATCTTATCCTTAATGGGTAAATGTGTCATTTCATGGCAGTGGAAGGTATAGTGTTAGGACACTTAGTGTCCGAAAGGGGTATTGGGGTAGATAAACCAAAGGTGGAAATTATTGAAAAGATGCCTTCACCCACATCAGTTAGAGGAGTGAGAAGGTTCTTAGGACACTGATTTTTATTGATGTTTTATTAAATATTTTTAAAAATATTACTAAATCTCTAAATAGTTTACTGATTAAGGATGTCCATTTCAACTTTGACCAAGATTGTTTACATTCCATTTGTAGGTTGAAGGAAGTATTTGTTTATGTTAGATTGTTATTGTTATTGTTAGTGTATCATATGATAGATATAGGCTTGGGCCTATCACCATGTATATTTGTAAATACACTTATGTGTGTGTATGTGTATTATTTTTCGCTGTGTATTCTGAACACACAGATTCTATCACATGTCTCTCGTTTTCTCTTCATCTCAACATGGTATCAAAGCCTAAAGAGAGATAACCCTAGTCCATGCCTTCCTAGTGGACCCACTGTCCATTGGTGTCAAATTTTTTCCGGAAACTGTGTCTCATTTCGGTTTTCGGTCTGCCCGTGTTGCTGTGTTATTTTTCCGGCACTTTTTCCGCCGCTGTCGCCTCCCGCCGTGAGTCCAATCGGTGCCACCACCATCGGACTCGCGTCGTCCATCCGAGTCCAACTCTGCTGGAATTGCATCCATCGGAGCAGGGACGCGCTCTCACGCGCCGTTTCTTCACTGGCGCGTTTCTCCTCTGCCAGCCGCTGTCAGTCGCGCGTGGAGGCGTGTCCGGCTGCCCTCACCGTCGCCGGACTCGCCTCGGTGTCCTCTATCTCGATGTGGTTTTTGCTTGTGAGTTTCAGGTGTGGTACTCCCGGGTTCTTCCTCTTTTGGACGTTTTTCCTCTCTCCTGTGGTTGTTTCTCTCTCCTACAGTTGACCCATGGCTACTTCTGCCGCTACTAAGTCTGATACTCCCATCTTCACTAACTATGTCAATGTCACACTCTCTATTGACAAGTTAGATGGCAGTAACTATGATACCTGGGCCTTTTATATCAAGCTTTGGCTAAAGGGACAGGATTATCTTGATCATCTTACTCAGAAGGCTGATTCTATCGATGAAAAAGACTGCCCTCGCCGGTCCAAAGTTGATGCTCAGATATAGTTTAAGAACCTAATTGGAGTCTTCATTTTGAGGTGATGTGCAACGCAAGTTCCCATTCCATAAGAGCAGTGCTTGGTCAAAGGAAGGACAAAAGGCTACATATTATTTACCATGCCAGTAAGACCTTGGATGATGCATAGATAAATTATTCTAAAATTGGGAAGGAGCTATTGGCATTATCTTTGATTTTGACAAGTTCGGATCCTATCTCATAGGGTCCAAAGTAATTTTGTGTACAGACCATGCTTCCATCCAATATCTATTAAAGAAGAATAATGCCAAGCCAAAACTCATCATATGGATTCTCTTACTTCAGGAGTTTGATCTTGAAATAAACGATAAGAAAGACATAGAAAATCTAGTTGCAGATCATCTCTCTAGGTTGTACCAGGATTCTGAGACTAGAATGCCTAACTTTGATGAGTTACCCATCAATGATGTTTTTCTTCATGATGAGCACCTATTATATACTTCCACTCTAGATACTCCTTGGTATGTTAATTATGTCAAATATATTTTTTGAAGGATTCTACCACCGGAGCTTAGCTACCAACAAAGGAAGACATTTTTCATTAAGTCTTATTTTTTGGGATAAGTCACTTTTATACAAGCACTGCACGGGTGGTGTATACTGAAGATGCATGCTTGAAGAAAAGATTGAAAATATTATTTTCCATTACTATGCTTCATCTTATGGAGGAATGCCAACTTCTCCAAGATATTCGCTAAGGTCTTACGAGTTATATTTTATTAGCCTTTCTTCAAGGACGCAAGGCATTATTTTCTCTCCTATGATCATTGGTAGAGGATAGGGAGTATATCTAGGATGCATGAGATACCTTTAAAGAATGACCTAGAGAATGTGATTTTTGATGTTTGGGGAGCTAATTATATAGGACCATTTCCATCTTCACTTGTAAACAAATATATACTTGTAGTTGTGGATTATGTATCCAAGTGGGTGGAAGCATTACCAACCTCAGTCAATGATGCAAAAACCATTATCAAACTCTTTAGGAATATTGTTTTTCCAAGATATGGAGTTCCAAGAGTTATCATGAGTGATGGTGGCTCTTATTTCATTGAAAGGCGGTTTCGGAATCTCCTAAAGAAGTATGGGATGACTAATAAGGTTGCTACACCATATCACCCTCAACCAGTGGTCAAGTAAAAATTTCCAATAGTGAAAATTAGAGCATTTTAGAGAAAACTATTTCAAAATCAAGGAGGGTTTGGTCATTAAAATTGGATGATGCACTTTGGGCATACCATATGACTTACAAGACTTCTATAAGCATGGCACCATCAAGTTGATATTCCAAAATCCATGTAACCTTCCAATTGAGATAAAGCCTTTTGGGATATCAAATTTTTCAACATGTAATTGAAGAAAGCTAGTGAAAAATAGAAGTTTCGGTTGAATGATTTGGATGAGTTATAGCTTGATGCTAATAAAAATCCAAGATGTATAAAGAGTGAACTAAAAAATGGCATGACAAGCATATTTTAATAAGACAATTTTGTCAAGGAAACCCAAAGCTACTTTTCAAGAAAGTTGAGGTCTAGGTTGTTAGGACCTTTTCAGGTTAAGAAAGTCTTTCCATATGGTGCAATAGAGATTTGTATTGAGGCAAATGGAGCTTTTAAGGTCAACAGACGAAGACTGAAGCATTACTCTGTAGATGAGCCTATGGAGAAGGGAATTACACATGCCCTTATTGATCTAGCAACTTTGGGTTAATTTCTACAAGGGTCGAGCTTTAGACCTTAAATAAGTGCTTCTTGGAAGGTAACCCAAGCTCTATTTGTAAAATAACTCTAGTTTGCACTTTTTTACATTGACTTAGCTTTGGTTTGAATTTTAGTTTCTATAACCAATTAACTTTTAGTTT
Organism: Sesbania bispinosa; assembly: GCA_026901365.1. NCBI lineage: Eukaryota > Viridiplantae > Streptophyta > Magnoliopsida > Fabales > Fabaceae > Sesbania > Sesbania bispinosa. The sequence goes on from QLOH01001011.1 coordinate 150,493, forward strand.
TGTTTTGTTAAGACAAACTCACCCTTACGAGTTTTAATGAAACCAAACCATCAAAAATTAATATACAAAAAGATGAATATGTAAGATATCTTGTTTCTATTGACTGTGTGCTCAAGTGGTTGCAGAGTTTAGCCTCTTATGTTACAGGATGACTTCCTATTTTGAAAAGGCAAGCTAAGATGCTAAGGAAACTGCAAAATAAAAAAAAACCACCCTTGAAGAATATAAAGCGGAAGCACTAGAGGCAGTCAAAGTAAAATTTTGTCTCATCCCGAAACAAGACTAAGAGTTACAAAGAGCCAAGAGACTAAGACTAAGATTCAAGACTCAAATTCAGACTCAGACTCAGATGCCAATCTAAGACAAAGACTCAGATTCAGACACAAGCCTAAGACAGAGACTCAGACTTAGACACAAGCCTAAGATAGAGACTAGGACTCAGATGTAAGATTAGCCTAAGACAAAGCCTAAGACTCAAATTCAGCTTGAGACACATGGGTCACTAAGATTACAATAGTCAAGGCAAGTACACTGTGCACACTGCAACAAACAGAGCAGGCCTGAACACAACATAGTAGGCCTGAATAGTGTCAGCCAAAAAAGCAATCTCTCTCTTCTCTGCAACGGCTAGTAACGATCAGAAACGACTAGTTTGTGTTTGAAATAAAAAGCATGTCCAAGACAAGACTATGTGAGAGACTACACTGAATACTTCCTGATCTCTGCATCTCAACTACATCTCAAGTCAATCTCAACTCAAGTCTGGGTTACACTTGAGAGTATCTTAAGTCTGTCTCACTTATTCTCTTTCACATTACTGTTATCATTTGCTTGTAACTCTTAGAAAGAGAAGTCACCTAGCTGATCTCACTGTACACCCGTACCTTGTACGTTGTAAGCTAGTTCATCACAATCTTCATTTCATTCTTGTAAGGAATCTCAGCTGAGTTAGGAGTAAGCCTAGACTCACTGTGAGCTGTGTGAGAACCTGAAGAGGCTAAGTGAAGAATACTTGGATCTCAGCCAGGTCAGGAGTGCCTAAGCTTGGTGTGAGGGTGAGCCTGAAGAGGCAGGAAGAATACTTGTATTTGACAAGGTTGTCATAGTGGAAATCTCACAAGTTGTGAGGACTGGACATAGCCCAAGGAGTGGGTGAACCAGGATAATTAAAAAGTCAAGCCAAGTTCTAAAGCACAAGCAAGCATGAGTTAAACCACACAACAAAAAGAGAGAATGGCATAAAATGGTCCATCCACAAATAGGATCAAAATCTCACCAAGGACAACTCCATCACAAAAGATTCAACCCAAAAATTATCAAAACCAACTTATTCACCAAATTATAAGGAATCCAATCAATATAAGTCATGAAATCAATTATCCAAGAATGATGAAATGCTAACCACTAACACAAATCCTAAAAATCCAATGAAAAACATGCCAAATGTATTATTTTTCCTATTATAAAAAATTATGTTTTTGCTGTAAAATTCAGATAACTGTCTAAATTCTGTTGTAAAATGAAATTTTGCTGTAAAAATATTGTTGTATAAAATTCTGTTGTAAACAGTAACAATAAAAATGTACAGCAACCTGCAGTAACGCATAAATAATAACAACGACAGCAAAACAACAAAATAGACAATTTACAGTAATTACAGACAACAAAATAGTAACAGCAGTAGCTACAGAATAGCTACACAACAACTGACAACAACTTAAAAATAGCAAATTTCCTACAGAAAACAGCAAAAATAGAGTAAAACAACAATTTTTTAAAAAACAGTAAAAATAACAAATAGTATTTATTAGAGAGATGAGCATGTGGATTTTCATGATCCAATCCAGCGAATTGATGTGCACTGATGAGGTCGAGGTGTGCAGTCTTCAACTCCAAAGCTCTTGCGTTTGGTGGTAACGCAATGCTTGAGAAGTGACGTGGTCCTTGATGGGAGATATAATCTCCTAGAGTCCTTCTTGGACGTTCCTCTGCCATATTCTTGGGTTCCTCAACAATTGTCCTTCTTCTCCTTCTCCCGTTCCTACCTCTGTTCTTTCGCGACGTCCTTTCTATTTCCGGGTCGAAATATAATTGATTGGGGGACACCTGACCTCTCAGAAGCATAAACAAGAAACTTTGAAAAAGGTAAGTGTTGAAGAGAATTAGAAGAAATAGGAATTTTCCTAAGATAATAATAGATCCTAAAAATAATAAGAAAAATAAACAAATAAACAAAATCCTAAAATAAAAATTTGATAACTAGACCGCCAAGGTCTACACGAATTGGAAACCGTTCCCCGACAACGGCGCCAAAAATACTTGATGGGTTTCTGGAAAGCGAACCAAAAATCCAGTAGTATAATATTAAGAAAGATATCGTATCCACAGGGAACGGTCAATTCACGTATACTCATGATCTAATTATCAAGGGAAAACAACAGGTTTATAGGAATGTTGTGCGGAAATTATAAATTGTAAATTAATAATAAATATAAATAGAAAGGAAGAGTTAGAGACACTTTACTTGGATTCGGATTAGATTTCATATCATCACACCCTTCGTGCATGTAAAAACTATATTATTTTAGGTTTACTCGATAATACTGTAGACAAACTATATTGCTAAGACCCCGAGTTACCAGCGGCCTCACACACTCAAAGGTGTAAAAACACAGGGAAACACTAGAAGGGGGGGTTGAATAGTGTTTCTTAATAATTTATGGAAGCTTTTCGCAAACGGTTAAGTTGACAACAGTTTCAGACAGGTTTAAGAGGCTGTCTGAAGTTTCTCAAGAAGGCTTCTGAAAAGATCTTTAAAAAGGTTTCTTGCTTTTTAAAATTATCAGAACAGTTTTCAACACCCTTTGGTTAGTATAAATAAATTGACAAGAGATAAGGGATAGAAAACTTAGCCAAGGAATTTATCCTGGTTCACTCACTACCACTGTGAGCTACGTCCAGTCCCAATGCCAACTAGCACTTGGATTTTCTCTTAATCTTCACCAAGATTACAAGTATTCTTTTACAGTCAAGCCTCTTCAGGCTCTACAACCAAGTATTCTTTTACAGACAAGCCTCTTCAGGCTCTACAACCAAGTATTCTTTTACAGTCAAGCCTCTTCAGGCTCTACAACCAAGTATTCTTTTACAGACAAGCCTCTTCAGGCTCAAAGACAATTTTTACAAAGAGATATGTCTAAGCTTTTAAACTACACAAGTTTGAAGCTTAAATAGAGATGATGTACAATAAAAACTGAGGTATGCTCAGGATATACAAATGATGTACAATGAATATGAAATCAGAGTGTTTTTACAGAGAAAAACTTGTAGCGTGATTTCTCTTAGACTTTCTTGTATATGCAGTCTCTCTCTTGATGGTCTTCATGAAGGGATATTTATAACCAATCTTCAATCCGTTGAAATACCACCGTTTAGAGATAGCATTAAATTCTATTTAATCCGTTGTGAGACATGCTTCTGAGAGTTCTGATTTTTCTGACACAGAACAAGGTTACTGCTGCCATAAAGCTGCCACTGTTGTTGCTGCAAAGTCTGCGTTGCAGGAATTTCCTCAGTGGTGTATGAAATTCAAATATACCAGGAAATGTCTCTGTGTTCCTTGCCATAAATATGTTTGAAAAGGTACGTGCAGCAGAGAACGCTTGACTCAGCAGAATTTTAGAGATGTCTTCACATACTTCAGCAAAGAGTGCCACGTCATTAATGAGACTTCAGACGACTTCAACACTTCAGACGGCTTCAACACTTCAGACGGGTTGAACCTTCAGAACGGGTTGCGCACTTCAGACGACTTCAACACTTCAGACAGGTTGAATCTTCAGAACGCTTTTCCACTTTAGACAGGTTGACAGCACTTCAGACAGTCTTTATAAGTTCAGAATGGCTTGCTGAAATCATAGATAAGTCATTAAACATTTATGTATCTATGATAAGTATTTTATCCCAAATTTGTTAAGCATTAAAACTTGAGAAGTGAGCTATCTAAAACATCATAATTTACCTTATAATATTTTTTAGACTCAACATTCTCCCCCGTTTTAATGATGACAAATTTGTTTAAAATAAAGAAATCTGAAAGGAGTTTTAAAATAAAATAAACTTAAAAAAAATAACTCCCCCTCAGATAAAGATCTCTCAGGTCAAACAGATTCTGATCAATTACTCTTATCAAATACTCCTCCTGAGACCTGTAATTACTTCAGATTTTGTTAGTTTTAATACTCCCCCTTTTTCCATTAATCAAAAGGGAATTTCAGAGCATAACTTCAAAATAATCACAGTAAAAACATTGAGATACCAACATTCATGAGAACAAACAGAATATATTATCAGGCAAAAGAGTTCACATAACAATAATTAAACATCAAAATGAAGTTAACACCAAACATGGCTAAACATCATAGACTATCCATCTTTCTTCAGCAAGGCCTCTTTCATAAAGGAGAGCAATTCTTCCTTTGCCTTGTCAATCTGAGAAACGACAGCAGTCTTCAATTCTTCTTCCCCAGTTCTGATGTGTTGTTGCTCTTGAAGGATTTGATCTTGCTTAGCAACAAGAGTAGCATTTCTTTTCTCCAAGCTCTTCACTTAATGCCTCAGCTTCCTGTTCTCTTCCTCAAGATTCAGTTCCACTTCATATAGAATGATCTGAATGTGCCTGCAAACGAATCTGAGCCGATCGAATCCTGGATGCAACCCATAATCTTCGGGATGACTCACAGGAAAGAAGAAAGTTCTGATAGGGCAGATTAGCTTCCAGTCTTCATTAAAGGGTTCAGACATCGGGAATCTGCCTCTGATATACTGTTACTGCACATTGGTGGAGACACCATAGTCTATGATGGAGTCATCATCTGGTCCTGCAGATCCAGAAGAGGATCCAGCATCCTCTCTGATCTTCCAGTGGGATAACCATACCCTATCCCTGTAGCTGTGATCTAAACCTCCACCTTGTCTTTTGATCCGAGCAGGTAGCTCCTTCCATTATGTTGGAATTAAAGGTTTCTAGGGAACTGGATAAGCTTTAGGTTCCTTGAACTTGTCAGCAGGGCCTTCTTCCAGGGGGTACCTAGGAACAATCCTGTCAGGTTGCACCAGAATCTCTGTGGTTGGCCTGATGGAGATTGTTCTAGGTGGCCTATAGCCTCTCATGCCTACTGACTTCATGTAGTCCCTCTCAAAAAGTTCAGCTTCAGTAGACAGATGCCTGACAAAACACCATTCATCATTAGACAACCTGAGGGAGTCACCAGAGAAGGGGTTAAGTGGAGCCCACTTATGAGCAGGTGGAACTGCACCCTTTCTGATCTTTTCAATCTGGCCTGAGTAAAACTGATCTGAACTGCCTTGATACTTTGCCCTTTCTTCACCAGCAGTGTGCTTGATAAGGCCATGGGGAAGAGAGATGGAGGGTTCATTTCTGAAAAACTGCAGCTCTTCAAATAAGTTGGGGAACTCGGGGACTCTGACCCTTTCACTGAAAGGTTCCTCATACTTTTTGTGGGGTACTTCAGCAGCTTCATCATATTGGTGCTGAGTGAAAGGAAAAGCATAAGGATCAAATGTAGGCTCTGTGAAGAAGTCCCTACTTTTGGGTCCTAGCCTTATATGCTCAGGCAGCATGCTTCCTTTCCATACTTCAGAGCTGTCACCTTGCTGATGTTCATCTGTGGGGTCTTCAGACTGAGTGGATTCTGAAGATGATGAAGGTGATGAAGGTGGTGATGAGGGAGGTGATGAAAATGCTTCTTCTTCTTTCTCCTCTACTGTTTTCTTCTCAGGTGATGAAGGTGGTGATGGGGTCACATTATCAAACCTTACCCTGAGCCTTTTCTGAGGAGGTTTAGCTTTCTCAGGTTCCCTTTCCTTTTCCTTTTCAGCTTGCTTCTCTTCTCTTCTTCTCTTGAAATACAGGTTTGCTTTGACAAAGTTTTGATACTTGCCAGCCTCATCCATTTCCTCCAGTTGACTTGCAATGCTCCTTGTAATCCTAACAGAGGGTTCAGGAGCTGGCTGAAATAACTTTGATTTTGTTCTCCTTCTTTGCTGTGTACTGGATCTTTTTCTCTTCTTGGTCTCTTGAGCAATGGAAGCTAGCCTTGCATCTTCAGCAAGAGCTAGCTGAGAGGCTACTGCAAGAGCATAATCAGTCTTTTCTTGCTCAGCCTTCTTCTCCAAAGCTATAGAAGGGCTGCTACTTGAATAAGCTCATGATCAGAAGGACATGCAGCCAGAGGTGCTGCTGCCAAAGCTTCAGGATCAGCAAACTCAGTTACCTCTTCCTCATGAGCCTTTCCTTCTGTTTCAGACGTAGGCTTAGGAGTAATAGTTCTTACACCTTCAGAACCCTGACCCACAATTTCAGATGCCTTTTGCAAAGCCTTCTGAACAGGTTCAGATGTCTGAGTGTGCAAGTCCATAGCTTCTAAAGACACCTTTGCTAAACTCCTGACAGGGAGCTTCTTCCTTTTCAGATGAGGGGATGGCTTGGAAGGCTTGAACTCATCTTTTCTGATATCCCCCTGAAGCTCTTTCTCAAGAATCTCAAAGGCGGTTCCTCTTCTTGAGGCATTCTCCATAAGAACACTCTCTTTCAGAGTAGGAGATGGAGGTCGTGGAGTGAGCTTGATTCCCATGCTCTTCAAGTTTGACTCACCAAAGAACACAGGAGATTTATGGTCACATAATCTTTCAACAGGTACCTTAAAATGCATAAGTACCTTCATGATTAGAGTGTTGTGGGGAAGATTTCCAGCAGAGTCTCGAATCTTCTTCTGCATATGGAACATGATAATGCTAGGGAGATTGACTTTCTTCTTTTGAAGCAGGTGAATCAGACAGAACCTTTCCAATTCTGAGACATGGTTTCTGCTTCCACTCTTAGGGATTATTGCACACCCTAAGATAGCATGAAGAACTCTAACCTTCTCTAGCAAGAACTTGGAATCCATGCTTTTGGGTTCTTCTGTTCCATACAACATCTTTGTAAACAACTTGTGCCCACCATTCTTCATCTCCCACCCAGGAATGAAGGTTGCACCTTCAGCCTTAACATAAGTGATTGTGGAGAGAATGCCTTGATCAACAAAAACTGAAACCCCTAAAACAAAGGCTATGATGCTTACATACACTCTCTTAGAATTAGGTATTCCTCGAGCAGAAGACCAGAAATCCACCACACTTTGTTCATGCCATTGACAGTTAATGTGGTCGAAGAAAGAAGTCCACCCAGCTGCATCAAATTCCTCAACCAAATCCATGCCAATGTTGCGAAGCTCGTCAAGATTCACTCCCTTTGATCTAACCACATTTCCACCAGAACCAGCGGTCTTCTTGGGCGCCATTGTTGAGTTGCAAGGAAACTTTGAGAGAAAAAGGTTGCTTGAGCAGTGAAGAAGATCAAACGGAATATTGAGGAAAGAGAGTGTAAGGCTTCCTCGACACACTTACTCCTGCATTTATAGACCCATGATGCAATGATGCCCTGTACCGGCTGCGCAGACTTCGGGTAACGTGCGAAGTGGAAGAGACAAAAACTTTAAAAGAAGGAATTCAACCGTTTCAGATAGCCACGTCAGCCAGTTACTTCAGATAGGTGAAAATTTCAGACACAGATAAATTTCAGATAATCTAAAATTTCAGACATGTCACAGTTTCAGACACACTGAAATTTTAGACGCACTAAAAATTTCAGATAACATAATAATATCAGACACAATTAATTTTTAGAGAATGCTTGTATATTTAAGTTGTTGCGAATGAACTTAAATCTATCTTCAGCCAGGGGTTTTGTGAATATATCTTCCCATTGATGCTCTGTGTCAATGAACTGAATATCAAAAACACCTTTCTGAACATAGTCTCTAATGAAATGATGTTTGATTTCTATATGCTTTGCCCTAGAATGTTGAATGGGATTTTTGGATAAATTAATTGCACTGGTATTATCACAAAGAACAGGTATAGCAGAGATAGGAATATTAAAATCCTCAAGCTGATACTTAACCCATAGCAGTTGTGAACAACAACTGGCTGCTGATATATACTCTGCTTCTGCTGTTGATAAAGCAATGGTGCTTTGCCTTTTGCTTGACCAGCTGATCATGTTATTTCCAAAGAAATGACATCCTCCACTGGTGCTCTTTCTTTCTATTCTATCTCCAGCAAAGTCAGCATCACAGTATCCTATTAACCTGCAATCTTTGCTCCTCTTATAGCATAGACCAAGATTAGTAGTATCTTTCAGATATCTAAAAATTCTTTTAACAACTTTGTAATGAGTAATTCTTGGATCTGATTGAAATCTAGCACAGAGATAAACACTGAACATTATGTCAGGTCTGCTTGCTGTTAGATACAACAAAGAGCCAATCATTCCTCTGTAAAAGTTTGATTCACTGGTTCTTCTTTGTCATCTTTGCTTAAAGATGCAGAGGGATGCATAGGAGTTGACATGGGTTTGCAATCACTCATGTTGAACTTCTTAAGCATTTCTTTTGTATATTTTTCTTGATGGATCCATATACAATCAGAATCTTGCTTAATTTGAAGTCCCAAGAAAAATTTTAGTTCTCCCATTAAACTCATTTCAAATTCTGATTGCATCAAATCAGAAAAGTCCTTGCACAAAGAAGAATCAGTTGAACCAAATATAATGTCATCAACATATATCTGGACAAGTATAAAATCTTTGTTAGACTGTTTTCTGAAAAGGGTGGTATCTACTTTTCCTCTTTCAAAACCATTTTTGATAAGAAAACTTCTCAGTATATCATACCATGCTCTTGGAGCTTGTTTCAGACCATAAAGAGCCTTTTTCAATTTGAAAACATGATCAGGAAAAGCAGTGTCTTCAAAACCAGGGGGTTGTCTAACAAAAACTTCTTCTTCAATGAAACCATTGAGGAAGGCACTTTTGACATCCATTTGATATAGTTTGATGCCATTATTTACAGCATAAGAGAGAAGAATCCTAATTGCTTCTAATCTAGAAACAGGGGCAAAGGTTTTAGTGAAGTCAATACCTTCTTGTTGATTGTACCCTTGAGCCACCAATCTTGCTTTGTTTCTGACCACTTTTCCTTCTTCAGACAGCTTGTTTCTGAACACCCATTTGGTTCCAATAATTGTTTTCTCATGGGGTTTAGGAACAAGTGTCCAGACATCACTCCTAGCAAATTGGCTTAGCTCCTCTTGCATGGCTAGAATCCACCCTTCATCATGCAGAGCTTCATCAATGTTCTTTGGCTCAATTTCAAACAGGAGAGCAAGAGAATTCAGATTCTTGAATTTTGATCTTGTCTTAACTCCTTCTGAGGTGCTGCCAATGATTTGCTCTTTTAGATGATATGATTTGTATCTCCAGTCAGGTTTCTGAGGTGATATCAAATCAGTCTGAGACTCAACATTGGTCTGAAGAGGTTCAGTGACAGATGGTGCTTCAGACACCTGTTCATCCTTGATGATGTCATGATTATTCAGCTCCATTCCTGCAAAGTCATCTTCTAGATCTGATAATTCCCTATCAGTCTCTTTCTTGTCATTAAATTTAACATGGATTGATTCCTCTACAGTTAAAGTTCTAGAGTTATATACTCTATAGGCTTTAGATGTTTCAGAATATCCTATGAAAATTCCATTGTCAGATTTTGCATCAAATTTTCCAAGATCATCCTTGGTGTTGAGTATAAAACACTCACAACCAAGGTGTGGAAATATGATATGTTGGGTTTTCTTCCCTTCCACAATTCATAAGGAGTCTTTTTCAGAATTGGTCTTACCAATATTCTGTTTTGAAGGTAGCAAGCTGTGTTAATAGCTTCTGCCCAGAAAGATCTTGGTAGATTGCATGAGTTGAGCATGGTTCTTCCCATTTCTTGCAAGCTTCTATTCTTTCTCTCAACAACCCCATTTTGCTTAGGTGTTCTTGCCACAGAGAAATTGTGTGAGATTCCATTCTCATCACAGAACAGTTGAAAGTTTGCATTCTCAAACTCTCCACCATGATCACTTCTGATAATAGATATACAGAATCCTTTTTCATTTTGTACCTTCTTGCAGAATATTGTGAAATTCCTGAAAGTCTCATCCTTGCTTCTTAGGAATAACACCCATGTGAATCTAGAATAGTCATCAACAATGACCAAACCATATTTCTTACCACTAATGCTTTCTGTTCTAATAGGACCAAACAAGTCAATATGTAACAATTCTAAAGGTCTGCTAGTGGAAACAACATCCATACTCTGAAAAGAGTGTCTTGTTTGTTTTCCTTTCAGACAACTTTCACATAAAATGTCAGATTTGTAAGAAAGCTTAGGCAGTCCTTTAACAAGGTTGTGTTTTGCTAACTTTGAGATCAATCTCAAGCTGGCATGCCCAAGTCTTTGGTGCCAAATCTGTTTTTCATCTTCAACAGAGAGAAAACATTTTACATTTTGACTTGCCAACTCCTCTAGATCAATTTTGTACACATTGATGTGTCTCTTAGTAGTAAAAAGAATTTGATCACGAGAGTCTTTGACTATACATCCTTCTTTAGTAAAGGAAACCACATATCCACTGTCACACAATTGACTTATGCTCAGTAGATTGTGCTGAAGTCCCTCTACTAGAAGAACATTCTTAATAAGGGATAAAGGAGACATACCTACAGTCCCTATTCCTATGATCTTCCCTTGCTGATTTCCACCAAAGGTGACCACACCTCCTGCTCTGGGCCTAAGGTTTTGGAACAAAGACCTTTCTCCTGTCATGTGTCGCGAGCACCCACTGTCTAGGTACCATTTGTGGGGTCTCCTTTGTCCTGTTAAACACATCTGCAACAGGAATGATCAAGTTCTTAGGTACCCATATTCTTTTGGGTCCTTTCTTGTTAGATTTGGGTTTTGCTTTTCCCTTGTGTTTACACTGAGCCACATTGTGTCCAGGCTTGCCACAGTGAGAACACCCAATAGCTTTCTTTTGACTTTAGTAAAATTTTTGAAAATATGAGGTTCAGAGGTATCATGATCACAAAAGCCTAATCCACTTTTGTCAAGGGGATCCCTTTGATTGCCAAGCAATCTGTTAAGATTTTCTGTTCCTTTGAAAAATTTAGCTAAGTCTTTTGTCAGTTCCTCAACTTGTTTCTGAAGTTTTTTGTTTTCTTCAGAGACAGTTTGTGAACTGCTGCTTTCAGTCACAAGAATTCTCTCCTTGAGCATAATATTTTCTATCTCAAGAGCCTCATATTTACTGCACATTTCTGTGTGGGCCTTGGACAGATTCTTATACTCTTGGAAGAGTTCCTTGGAACTTTCCATCAGGTCATCATACATCTCTTGAAGAGTTAAGGGAAATACCTCAGATTCTGAGCCATCTGATGAGGGCAGGCTGGCCATGAGACACAAGTTGGCCTCTTCTGAAGTGTGTTCCTCTTCTTCTGAGGTAGACTCATCAAGATCCTCCCATGTTGCCATCAGACCCTTCTTCTTCTTGAAGAATTTCTTCTTTTTGAAGTTGTTCTTCTTCAGTCTTGGACATTCAGCCTTCATATGACCTGGCTGTTTACACTGATAGCATATAATTTTGTCATTTTGAGAATCCTTACCTGACTTACCTGATTTAGAAGTTGAGGGTTGGTTCTTTCTAAACTTTCCTCTGTTCTGCAGCATCCTCTTGATTTTCCTGCTGAGAAGAGCAAGATCATCATCTTCTGAGCTATCTCCAGAATCTTCATCTGCTTCTGAAGTTTCCTCAGCTTGCATGGCTTTAATGCTGCCATGCCTAGGGTGTTTGGCTTTGGAGTTTAATGCTAGAGATTTCTTCTTGATGTCATCTTCCCTAAGTTCAAGCTCATGAACTTTGAGAGATCCCAACAGTTCTTCCATTCTAAGAGAGTTTAAGTCTCTGGCCGCTTGAATGGCTGTAACTTTGGGTCTCCAGGACTTTGGCAAACTTCTCAGAATCTTTCTATTATTGTCTCCAGATTCAAAAGTTCTACCTAAAGACCTGAGTCCATTAGTTATAGTCTGAAACCTCCCAAACATTTGATCTATGGTTTTAGATTCTTCAATCTTGAACATCTCATATTGATGTATAAGCATGCTGATTTTGGATTGCTTGACAGTCTCAGTCCCTTCATGGGCGGCTGCAAGTGTATCCCAAATCTCCTTGGCAGATGAACATCCATGAACCTTCTCATACTCTAATTTGTTCAGAGCACATATCAAATAGAGTTTGGCTTTAGCATTTACCTGAACTCTAGCCTTCTGCTCTAAGGTCCATTCAGCCTTAGGTATTGGCACTCCATTATGTATAGGCACATAGTCTCCATCAGTGACCACATCCCAAACATCAATGTTATTGCTCTCAATGAACAACTTCATACGATCCATCCAATAGTGGTAGTCCACTCCATTGAATACTGGGGGTCTTGTGATAGAGGCTCCTTCAGTGATGTACTGTCTGTTGTTGGAAGTTTCCATCTGGATCTTTAATCCTCAAACACTTGTAAGGTGCTCAACCCTGAGTTGAGCTCTGATACCAACTGTAGAAACACAGGGAAACACTAGAAGGGGGGTTGAATAGTGTTTCTTAATAATTTATGGAAGCTTTTCGCAAACGGTTAAGTTTACAACAGTTTCAGACAGGTTTAAGAGGCTGTCTGAAGTATCTCAAGAAGGCTTCTAAAAAGATCTTTAAAAAGGTTTCTTGCTTTTTAAAATTATCATAACAGTTTTCAACACCCTTTGGTTAGTATAAATAAATTGACAAGAGATAAGGGATAGAAAACTTAGCCAAGGAATTTATCCTGGTTCACTCACTACCACTGTGAGCTACGTCCAGTCCCAATGCCAACTAGCACTTGGATTTTCTCTTAATCTTCACCAAGATTACAAGTATTCTTTTACAGTCAAGCCTCTTCAGGCTCTACAACCAAGTATTCTTTTACAGACAAGCCTCTTCAGGCTCTACAACAAAGTATTCTTTTACAGTCAAGCCTCTTCAGGCTCTACAACCAAGTATTCTTTTATAGTCAAGCCTCTTCAGGCTCTACAACCAAGTATTCTTTTACAGACAAGCCTCTTCAGGCTCAAAGACAATTTTTACAAAGAGATATGTCTAAGCTTTTAAACTACACAAGTTTGAAGCTTAAACAGAGACGATGTACAATAAAAACTGAGGTATGCTCAGGATATACAAATGATGTACAATGAATATGAAATCAGAGTGTTTTTACAGAGAAAAACTTGCAGCGTGATTTCTCTTAGACTTTCTTGTATATGCAGTCTCTCTCTTGATGATCTTCATGAAGGGCTATTTATAACCAATCTTCAATCCGTTGAAATACCACCGTTTAGAGATAGCATTAAATGCTATTTAATCCGTTGTGAGACATGCTTCTGAGAGTTCTGATTTTTCTGACACAGAACAAGGTTGCTGCTGCCATAAAGCTGCCACTGTTGTTGCTGCAAAGGATGCGTTGCAGGGATTTCCTCAGTGGTGTATGAAATTCAAATATACCAGGAAAGGTCTCTGTGTTCCTTGCCATAAATATGTTTGAAAAGGTACGTGCAACAGAGAACGCTTGACTCAGCAGAATTTCAGAGATGTCTTCACATACTTCAGCAAAGAGTGTCACGTCATTAATGAGACTTCAGACGGCTTCAACACTTTAGACGGGTTGAACCTTCAGAACGGGTTGCACACTTCAGACAGCTTCAACACTTCAGACAGGTTGAACCTTCAGAACGCTTTTCCACTATAGACAGGTTGACAACACTTCAGACAGTCTTTATAAGTTCAGAATGGCTTGCTGAAATCATAGATAAGTCATTAAACATTTATGTATCTATGATAAGTATTTTATCCCAAATTTGTTAAGCATTAAAACTTGAGAAGTGAGCTATCTAAAACATCATAATTTACCTTATGATATTTTTGAGACTCAACAAAAGGTAATCCATGCGGGCTCTCCCAGGCGACAGACTTACCCTCGGCTTATTTTGCTTTCTTTTATTCCGTTGGTAAAAGAATTAATTAATAAACGAGGCCTACTCCTCTGGACGCACCTTCGCTAGAGTACTGTCACTACCCATCACTCATTAGAATACATCCACGTTATCGCTTCCTGGATTGACAATCAACTAATTCCTTGCTATCGGTAATTTAATAACCATGCTTATCCTGTAGACACCCTTCATTAGAGTACTCACACTACCCATCAATCACTAGCAACGCCCATGTTTCGGTTCACTGGCTACCGAGTCCTCTTATTCACTCAGAGAATGGGTTTCTTCAGAATCCGCTCCCCCATCCTCAGTCCTAGTCGAAACTAGCCTATAACTCCAGTGCAAGCGCGGAAGTTAGGAATTAAGCACAGAATAAGATTACCAATATTATAGACAGAAAGCTCATGAAATAATAAAATAGAATTTACATACACTTGGAGATAGAATCAATTACATCCAATCCTAATGGAGAGTTAACTACACAAGGTAGCCATACAAACCACCGAAGATGCTGTCACCATCTTCAATCCTTGTGAAGCGCTCCTCCTTTCCTACTCTAAAATTAGCTCTGGTGCATTATCACTGAAATACACTTGAATTACAATAATCGTGCATACCTTGATCTGGTGCAATGAGGTCCTATTTATAGGCTAAGGAAAGACAAAGAAAATTGGGGAGAAATCTATCTAAAAATGGCAACAGGGCAAGAATTAGCGTGACTTGCGCTTGAAGCTACGCTACAGCGTAGGTTCTAGAGAGCCGGGCTTAACCCTGCGCTACAGCGCAGGTTGAAGCGCAGAATGCGTCCTGCAGCTTCAATCTTTCTCTTTTTAACTTGATCTCTCCCCGAGACTAGTTTTGGTTGATTTGTCTTTCCTTGCTTCCCTTTTCTTGATGAAATCTTGCATTTATTGAGCATCTTGGATTTAATTGGGAAGGTTGTCTGCAGAATCCTTGTTTGATTGGCAGTGATCTCCTCATTGATTGCCTCAAATCTTCTTCAAATCTTTCTTAAATGTCTTCAATCAAACTCAAATCTTGCAGATATCTCCCTCATTTAATGTTATCTTTCCTTCAAATCAAATATTTGCAATATCCTGCAAAAATTAGCAATATTTCTATCAAAATAGCATCAAATTCAAATCTAAGATTAGTAAATACAATTTATCTAATATTTAATAAAAAGGGATTAAACTGGGGCAAAATTATCATTTTATCCTTGATAAGTGATCTACAAAGTGCTGTAATTTATCAACTATTTTTCACTTATCAGAGACTCCCTCATCAAGGTGGAAAATTTTTCACTTAAGAGAAAGTGGGAAGCTCTAAGCTCATCTCCTCAACCAAAGCGGGACTCTTATGAAATAGCTTAAGACGGTGGCCATTGACCTTGAAGGTCTTGTTGGTGGACTCACTTTTCAACTCTACAACACTATAAGGATAAACATGAGTAATAAGAAAAGGTCCAATCCAACAAGAATGAAGCTTACTAGGCATGAGTTTAAGTCTAGAATTAAATAACAAAACCTTTTGGCCTACTATAAACTCTTTTCTAGCAACACATTGATCATGAAATTTTTTAGTCTTTTCCTTGTAGAACTTAGAGTTCTCATAGGCCTCCTGGCGGATCTCATCAAGCTCCTGCAGCTAGAGCTTTCTTTGCTCTCCTGCCTGATCACAATCTAAGTTGCAAGCTCTAACTGCCTAGTACGCCTGATGCTCAATCTCCACATGTAAGTGGCACGCCTTACCAAAAACAACTCTAAAGGAAGACATCAAGGCGGTGGCTCCAATCCTTCCTGTTAGGCTGCACCATCTTTCCAGAATCCTCTTGATCTCTCTGTTGGAGATCTCTCCCTGTCCATTGGTCTGGGGGTGGTGTGGTGTAGAAACTCTATACACCACCACATACTTCTTCAGCAAAGCCTCCATGGACTGGTTACAAAAGTGGGTCCCCTGATCACTAACAATGGCTCAAGGCACTCCAAACTTGCAAAAGATATTAGACCTGACAAAATCCACAACAACTCAAGCATCATTAGTCCTTGTGGCTATAGCCTCCACCCACTTGGAGACATAGTCCATAGCAATATATATATATATATATAACCAAAGGAAACAAGAAATGTGCCCATAAAATCAATACCCCACACATAAAAAATCTCACAAAACAACATAGGCTGCTGGGGCATCTGTTGCCTGCTAAAAATGGTCGCTCTTGCTCTTTGACACTGCTCACATGTAGAGGAAACTCTCCATGCATCTCTGAAAATCGTAGGCCAATAAAATCCACAATCCAGCACCTTTTGTCCTGTCCTCTGGGGTCAAAGATGTCCTCCAACAAGTGAGGCATGACAAATCTGAAGTACAAACTGGATCTCATGATCTAGAATACACCTACCGATAACCTGGTCACTGCAAAAATGCCATAAATAAGGGTCATCCCATACATAATACTTGGCATCACTCTTAAGTCTATCTCTCTGAGCCTTAGATTCCAAGGGTGGAAAACACAGATGCAACAAGATAATTAACAATATCAGCAAACCAAGGGGTAAAGGGAGGGGGATGGGAATCATGCAAAACCAAAAGTTGCTCATCCGGGAAGTCATCCCGAATAGGAAATGCATCCTCCGCTCTCTCAATGCGGCTCAAATGGTTTGCTACAAGGTTATGTCACCACTCCTATCCTGGATGTCCAAGTCAAACTCCTGGAGCAATAGCATTCACCTGATCAACCTGGGTTTGGAATCTATCTTTTTCAAAAGAAACTTCAGAGCAACATGATCAGCAAAAACCACTACCCTAGAGCCTAGCAAATAAGATCTAAACTTATCCAATGCAAAAACAATTGCTAACAACTCTTTCTCAGTGGTAGTGTAATTTACATGTGCTGCATCCAAAGTCCTGGATGCATAATAAATCACATGAGACAGCTTACCAACCCTCTGTGCCAAAACAACTCCCAAGGCATAGTTTGATGCATCATATATCAACTCGAACGGATGCGTCCAATCCGGTTGCTGAATAATGGGAGTGGTGGTGAGAGATCTCTTGAGGCGATGAAATGCCTCTCTGCACCGCTCTCCAAACTCAAAGGTGACATCCTTCTGCGGCAAGTTGGACAGCGGAAGGGCTATCTGACTGAAGTCCTGAATGAACCTGCGATAGAAACCCGCATGTCCAAGAAAAGATCGAACCTCTCGCACGCAAGAGGGGTAAGACAAGTGTGAAATAACATATAATTTTGCAGGACCTACCTCTAAGCCCTTCTTAGAGATAATATGGCCTAAGACTGTACCATGCTCTACCATAAAATGACACTTTTCATAATTCAGAACAAGGTTAGTCTCTATGCATCTATCAAGTACTCTAGTCAAGCTATCCAAACATGCATCAAAGGAGGAGCCATACACACTAAAATCATCCATAAAAACCTCTATGCAATGCTCAAGTAAATTAGCAAATATACTCATCATGCATCTCTGGAAAGTACTAGGAGCATTGCATAGACCAAAAGGCATCCTCCTATAAGCAAAGGTACCAAAAGGACAGGTAAATGTAGTCATATACTGGTCCTCTAGTGCAATAATATCTAAAAATAACTAGAGAAACCATCTAAGAAGCAGTAATGTGATTTACCTATCAGGCGCTCCAACATCTGATCAATAAAAGGAAGTGGGAAGTGATCCTTCCTGGTCGCCTAGTTGAGCCTCATGTAGTTGATGCAGACTCTCCAGCTGTTTGCACCCTAGTAGGAATCAGCTTATTCTTCTCATTCTTCACAACTATAATTCCAGATTTCTTCGGTACCACCTGTATCGGGCTCACCCAAGTGCTATATGATATGGGATATATGATACTGGCCCGTAGCAGCTTAGTGACCTCTTTTTGACCACGTCAAGAATCTGGGGATTCAGCCTTCTCTGAGGATGCCTCATAGGTTTAACCCCATCCTCCAACAAAATTTGGTGCATACACATGGAAGGGCTAATACTTGGAATTTCTGCCAAAGTCCAGCCAAGTGCTCTCCTGTGCTCTCTAATCACAAGCAACAACCTCTACTCTTGATCAGCTGAGAGAGCAGTAGAAATGATCACTGGAAGCTTCTGTTCATCCTCCAAATATGCATACTTGAGGTGAGAGGGAAATGGCTTCGGCTCCAATGATGGTGGCTGGACAATAGAAGGGAACAAACTGGTACTGGTAGAAATATCTGCAACTTGCAAATCAACCAAGTTATAAGTATCTGTAATTGCTGTAATCAAGCCTGTGCATTCTGACTCAATTGTTTCTACCGGTGCATCAATACCAGAACCTGTAGAACAATCAACACAATCAACAAATCTGCACAATCAGTAGATATGAACTCATCTATCTCAGCACACATACTACACACAGATGAATCAGAACATAAATCACAAGTGTAGACATCACTGAAATCAGAAAAGTCCGGAAAGTCCAAATGTCCTACAAACTCAGACAAACTATCATCTACAAGTCCAACAAGCATATCAATATGGAATACAAAATGATCCTCAATGGGATGCCTCATAGCATCTAAAATATTAAATTAAACCACACCGTCTCCAAACTCCATGGTAAATGTGCCCGCATGAACATCAATTTTTGTCCGAGCTATCTTCAAGAAGGGTCTGCCCAAGATGATAAGAGCTTTCACCAATGAGTGAATCTCCTCCCTCCATATCCAGTATTCAGAAGTCCGCAGGGAAGATGAGATCATTCACACGAACCAACACATCCTCAATAAGGCCTACAAGGTGGGCAGTGCTCCTGTTTGCCAACTGAATACAACACATGTAGCCTGCAAAGGACCAAGAGACAAAGAGGTGAAAACAGATAAAGGCATAACATTAATAGATGCTCCTAAGTCAAGCGTAGTATTATTAAATTTGTTACTGCCTATAATACAAAGAATAGTAAATGTCCCTGGGTCTTTGCATTTTTCTGGAATGGTAGTCATAGGTCTCTCAATGAGTGTAGAGACATTCCTTCCCATGATGATCCTCTCATTGCCCTTCAGTCGCCTCCTATGGGTGCACAGATCCTTCAAAAACTTGGCATATCTCTAAATTTGCTTTATAGCCTCAAGCAGAGGTATATTCACCTATACTTTCCTGAAAGTCTCCAAGATTTCCTTGTCAGCCTCTTCCATTTTTTTACTCTGATGCACAACTCTCTGTGAATGGAAGAGGAATAGAAGGTTGCACACTACTTGAAGAACTGGGGCTGCTCAAAGGACTAGGACTAGCTCTCTCCTGTACAGGGTCCTCTACAGCTGTATGAATCTCATCTTCTTGTACAGACTGTCGCCTATCAGGCGCTTGCACACTCTTACCCGACCTCAAAGTGATTGCACTAACATTCTTCGGGTTGACAACTGTCTAAGCAGGAAGCTTGTCTGAACCCTGAGACTGCAGTTGATTAAGAGTGGTAGCTATCTGACCAATCTGACTCTCCAGGTTCTGAATAGTTGCCTCTGTCCTCTACAGGAAATTCAAATCGTTGACTGCGATCTGCTTCATTAATTCTTCCAAGGAAGGCTCACTCTTGGAAGGTGCAGCAGCTGGTGGTGTAGGCTGTGTTGCTTCTGCTGTAAATGTGGAGGCTGGTGAGGTCTACTAGGTCCAACAGCATGAGACTAATAAGGTACATAAGGCTGTTGTGGCTGCTGCTGCTGAGAAGAATTCCCCTATCTCAAATTCGGATAATTCCTCCAACCCGGATTATACCTGTTAGAAGAAAGATCCTGATTATATTGCTGC
Source organism: Sesbania bispinosa (assembly GCA_026901365.1). Lineage (NCBI taxonomy): Eukaryota > Viridiplantae > Streptophyta > Magnoliopsida > Fabales > Fabaceae > Sesbania > Sesbania bispinosa. Next base: position 170,294 of record QLOH01001011.1, read on the forward strand.
TGCTGGGAGGGTCTGCCATTACAATAGATGTTTGCAGCATAAGCCTGAGGAGGAACAATACCATCTCCTTCAGACTCATGTAAGGTGGGACAAGAATTAGTGGGATGATCAACAGAAGTACAAATCCCACATAATTTAGCAACCTTTTGAGACACTACCAACTGCTTGACTAAGGAAGCCAAATCATCAAGCTTGTTCTCCAGTTCCTATGATCAGCAGCATAAGTGGTCTCCATCTCATGAACTCCTCTAGTCAAGGCCACTAAATTGCTTCTGGTACTGAACTGCTGGTTATTAGAAGCCATATTTTCAATCAACTACCTTGCTGCAACTAGAGTTTTATCCACAAGAGCTCTTCCACTGGCTGCAACTATCATCTGCCTATCCATGGATATAAGGCCCACATAGAAATACTGGATGAGTAGCTGCTCATGAATCTGATGATGTGGACAGCTTGCCCAAAGTCTCTTGAACCTCTCCCAGTACTCATACAGATTCTCTCGGTCCATTTGCCTTATACCACAAATCTCCTTCCTAATTGAAGTCACTCTGGATGCAGGGAATTTTTCTTTTTCCAAAAACAACCTCTTCAAATTATCCCAGCTAGTGATTGATCCAGGTGGAAGGTAGTACAACCAGTCCTTTATTGTATCTTGCAGGGGGAATGGAAATGCCTTAAGCTTAATGTGATCCTCAGGAACTCCAGGTGGTCTTATAGTGGTGCAGACAATATGGAATTCCTTGAGGTGTTTATGTTGATCCTCACCTGCAAGACCATGGAACTTGGGCAACAAATGAATCAATCCAGACTTTAGCTCACAAGGCACATCTATATCAGGATATTGAATGTATAAAGTCAGGATAGAAACATCAGGTGAAGCAAGCTCTCTCAAAGTTCTCTCAGCCATGATATCAATATCAAAATCATAATCAATGAAAGAAGAAGAAGAAACAGAAAAAGACTCACTATCACTAATACTAACAACAGAATACACACTATCAAACAATGACTCACTATCACTAACAGAGTTATGCACAATTGGAATCCTAGACTTTCTAACCAACCAATGATATGTATGATCAATTTCTAGATCAAATGGATATAAGACACCTGGGTTTGCTCTAATATGCACATAAAAATGCACAAAATAAGACATACAACAACATGATAGCATATAAAGGCAGCCTATATCAAATGAGAAGAAACCAATGAAATTGATACATGGAAAACACTATATTATCATAGGAATGAACCAAAAAAAATTCAAAACTAAATTCAAAGCCTAAGTACCAAAAGTCCCTAAGGTAAGAAAGGAAAAATACACCAATAAAAACTTCAAAATTCCAGACAAAATAGAAAACGACTTTTTTTGGATTTCTAGGGGGAAAATCCTAACATAGTGAGGACAAGTGGCCTAAGTAGATTTTTCTACCCCAAAAGCATATAAAATATGTCCAATTCTGATATTCCTAGCTCAAGTTATGTCCAATTGAAGTCAACAGGTCAAAATAAAGTCAGTACAAAGTGTCATCTCATAATCTGGACCTATCTAAGTGTAGTAGGGGTATCTAATATTCATTATTAACCTAAAGAAGGATGGACACAAAAATTGGCACAAAAATTCGAACCAAAACTATGCTAATCAAAAAGTCAGATTCAATTGCAAAAGTCAACAACAGAAAAAGTTAACAGCAAATTGATTAACTTATGCAATTCAATCCAAATCACACCAAATCAATTCTAATTTCATCTAAACAATTTCTAAACATCAAAACATAACTAAACATACTAATTACAATGACTCAAGTCATCACACAACTCAAAACACAAATTGAACCTCATACAAAGTAATGGAACAGTACCTATGCAAGTAACAAATTAGGCTACTTACCTCAAAATTGTGAACAGAATTGATCAAGCAAAATATGCACAAACCAATGTTAGCTATACCAAAACACAATATGAATTATGACTCTACCTCCTAAACACAGAAGAACACATGAATTACACAAAACAAAATTGAAAACAGAACTAGACTCTATGACAAAAAATTTACACAAACAAAATTGAAATTGAAAATCGAATTTGAATTGAATTCCCCGGCAACGACGCCAAATTTGATTGAGGCCGTACTCAATCAAATAAAAGGAATTAAAGTGTAGTGAGGGTTGGTTAACCCAAAGTCGTCTCTCTCAAGGAATCCAATTACAAATTCAGAATTTCAATCTCACAGCAACTCACACACACATGGGGTTTTGATTGTTGTTCATACTAATTTTCTCAATTTCTAAATCCGAATTAAATTTCCAGAAAACAATTTAAGAAAAATGGATTGATTCTGTTCCTCATTCACAATTGAATTTATCATTGGTTCATATGAAATTCCTTAAATCCTTGACAGAAACCAATTCGGATTAAGCATCCTCAATAATTTTCATACTAGAATTAACCAAACTAGCATGAATCCTAATCTCTAATCCTTGGAATTAAGCAAACCGTGAATTCATTTCAGATTAAGCAACCTAAAATGTGAGTTTAGATTCAAAACAGAATTCAAATTTCATAAAGCATGCAATTCATTTTCAGATTCAAACCTAAGCATCAAGAAATTAGGAGAAGAATTCATGATTCTGTTAAGAAAATAGAAGATTAAAACAGAATATAGAACCTCAATTTCCATTGTGAATTTAGTAGAGAAACAATCCTTGGAGCTTAGTCTTCCATTTCCATGGAGGAGGAATTCGAAAATGCAAGAGGAACAAGAAGAGCCAAAACCGTCTAAGGAAAGAAAAGAGAAGGAAAATGAAGAGTTTATTTTCTAAATTCTGAAAAATGAGGGAAAGGTTCTAAACTATTCAGCAACACACCTATTTATACTACCTGATTCACTAACAATCTGATTAGGCCTTAATTGGGCCGAAATTAATTAATACAGGCTAAAAACTAACTACAAAACATAGTAACTCGGATTTGCAACAGACAACATCAGCAGGCGATTTTCAAACTGCAACTGCTCCTAATTCCTTCATGGAAATACCATCTTATAGTATATCAAGTTAAAGTCTCGGATCTTAACTTTCCAATGCCACTGGAATCACCCAAAAATTCAACCTACAACTCCTGATATGATCAAAACAAGACAGACAGGTCAGTAGGCTTAAAAATCCGAATTTAAACAACATTTACAGTTAAAGCCCAAATAAGCCCAATTAGGTAATTTCCAATTAAAACAGTGGATTTAATCACAATTAATTATAGTCCCAGAAAGTTAAGATTAATTATGCAAAATGTGAATAAAAATGTGTTCATCAATTATGTTTAGTATATTCTGAACAAAGATTAACCTTGTGTGTGGAGGTAGAACATATCTTCTGCACACTGTCATAATTGTATCTAAGTCTTTTTGATTTCTGTACAACTCTACTTCTTCATAATAAGGGCTGCTTTAGTTTGTAAGTTGAGAATGAACTCTTTGTTCCTTCTGAAGAGATGTTTCTCAAGGTTGTCGTTGTTTTTCCTGTTTTTTTAAACAATCTCAAGCGCAACCATTAGTATCATAGGCATTCATAATTACTTTAAACTTATTTTGAGAGTTATCATAAAAACATCTCAAGAGCGTCTTGGACCTTACAATATTATGATTTTTGATATTATGAAAAATTATAGATAAATGCCATTGATGTGATTATACTCATGATTGTAATGTAGTTACGGAAACTACAAAACTTTAATATTGGCATCACAATTATAGTTGCGGATCATAATTTAAAAATAATTTGTTGAGGATTTATTTAAGAAATTGTGAAATAGAGGATCACATGAAAAAATATAATATTTTAAAGAATAAAATTCAAACATTCATCTAAATGTGAAAGAATGTTATTTTTCAATATGAATATAACCAACATTTCACTGGATTTTCAAACTAGAGAAAACTTCTTACCTGCGCAAATTATCATCATACTCTTTTCTGATTAAAATTTCATCTTACCTGCGCAAATTTGTCAGAAAAATATAATTATATTTTAGTAGAGTTCTTTGGATCTCGTCTCTTTTCTGCTTGAAAATATTCCTGCCATTGTTTTTATTGAAGAGAATAGCTCTTTTTTTGTTGGTCAACTAGAGAATAGCATTTTTTTTTTGCTGTCATTAGAGAATAGCATCTTTATGCACTTATTTTCCATCAATCTTTACGCACAAATAAGGAAAAGAGGGATGATCAGCCCAAAAGGCTTCATAGCGGGATGTGAGCTCCTTCCAACAATAAGGAAAAGAAAAATTTTTGGGCCTATTTGTGGGTCATCTTTTCCTTTAGTGAAATCTTCTTCGACCAAAACCAAAACCATATTTTGACCCAAAAAAAAAAAAAACACCAAAACAATATAGACCCAATTTGCTTTTATCATTATCAAAATGATCGACTCATCATTTAGGGCTCGTTTCTATAAGAGTTTAGAAAAAATATTTTAAAATTGTGTAGAAAAAGATCATTTTTTAGAGATTCTATATAAAGTTAGAGTTTTTTATTTGATTTTAATTATAAAAAATATTTTTATTTTTAAAATTAGTTATGATTTATGTTTTTTCTCAAAAAGCTACTTATAGTTGTTTATTAAAATAATTTAAAATATTACAGATTTTTGAAAATATATTACAAATATTTTAAGAAAATTTTAAAGTGATTGTTTTCAAAATAAAAGTAGTCTTTCATAAAATAATCCGCAACAAAGAAGCTCTTAATGTGTTGTGACCCTTTTCGTAAAAAAATCATATAAAATAGCATTGATAAAAAATATATATTATTAAAAAACTTTCTTTTTTATTGGTAATTTATTACCAAAAATCTCATTAAGGGTTAGCACGTCATCTATATATCAAACCTTTTGGACACGCATCTCGATCCCTCCATTTGCTCTATGACAAATGAAATTATTTGTAGAAGAGAAACCAATGTTTACTGTTTTCGTATAATCCAACACTTAATAGATCAAATTACACCAATATAAGTTATGCCAAGTGTTACAATCGTTGAATAAATTTTTAATAAATTATTGGGTTAATTAATTCATCGTTGAATTGAAAGTTACTATCATATAGATCATATATATAAAATTTTACATTAAACCAAAATTATTTGATATATCATTGAGATGTCTCAAGATTAACGTTATATATACATTTAAAATATATGCAAAAAGCAACAATTTGATTATCTATTTTTTAATCCAAATTTTATGAAAAATTTGACATAAATAATCAAGATTATGAATAAATATAATTCAACAATTGGATTTAAATAATTATAGTTATACTATGTCAACAAATGAAAGATAGATAGAGAGAGATCGGATAAGAGAGAATGGACCTTGGTGAGACCGAGAACAAGGAAGGATTATCGACCGAGTTTGAGGAATCTACAAGAGGACAAGAGATCTTCAAATGATAATAGGAACAATGGGAGTGAATGTAATCGACAAAGGAAGCAATTTGAAAAGAAGAATGATGAGGATGTTGCATATTTTGTTCACTAACATACCAGACGCCTATGATACCGAAGATATGTGGAAAGTTTTTTCAACGTGGGGTGAAAAGGTGAAGGATATGTATATTCCTAAAAAGAAAAATAAGAGAGGAGAGCAATTTGGTTTTGTTCGATTCATGGAGAATGGAGAATGGTGATCCTGCTCGCTTAGAGGGAAAATTATGCAAGATATGGATTGACTCCTTTAAATTATGTGTTAATATCTCTCGTTTTGCAAAGAAAAATATGATTGATGAATCAGAGGGGTTAAAATTTGTGTGAAGGAAAGTATAAATCTACAAAAGCACAACGCCAAAGGTGTAGTGGAATGGCAATAATTTGCGGATGTTGTAAAAGGAAATACTAAGATTTGGAAGCCAAAACAAATCCAAAAAATAAGCACAGGGGTTCATTGAATGGATTAGAATTTTGTGTTTCTGATGCATAGATGAAATGACTACGAAAATGTTATATTGGGGAGGTACGACAAGTTGATGAAGTCCTAATGTTATAGGACAAGTTCATTGCAGAAGGAATTCTATCAATTAAGGAACTCCAACGGGTGGTGATTAAGTTTTACTTCAACCACATGAAGATGAGGATCTTGAGAAGATGCTAAAGGAGCTGGGAGACATGTTTTCCTGTTGATTTGAGTCAATACGACCATGGTGTCGAGAGGATATTATGCGTGCTGGATATGTTTGGCTAAGGTGTTATGGTGTCCTTGCACATGCCTGGAGTGAAGCTTTTTTCAGGGCACTAGCAATTCCATTTGGCAGATTTGGTTCTATTGATAATAGAACTAAAAATAAGGATAGATTGGATGTCACATGGATGTTAATTCAAACAACGTTAGTGGAGACTATTAATAGATGGTTGAAATAAAAATCAATGCTTTCTTATTTTCAATTAGCATTATTGAGGATCTCTTTATTCATCCATGGAGGGTGGCACCAAGAAGTTATTCTCATAATTTTGAACTCGAATGTTCTACTCAATGTTCTTCTCAGGATGGTTCACTTGATGGTAGTGGCTGGATAAAATTTTGTCATGGGGACGAGGTGGAAGATGACATTTTTGAATTTCAAATGACAGAGGATCAGTGTAATCAAGGTAAGATTCAAACTGATTTATTTATTGCACAAAACAAGGAAGCTGTTATGGAAGCTTCTGCCGGTAATTTAGGTGATTTAATGGTATTGGGGAAAGATTTAAATGGTGAACAACAAGGACGATATGTGGATCAGACGGTTCCCGGAAATCTTGGTTGCAGTATTCCGATTAATAAGATGCCTTTTGGGGATGCTGTTCAATTTAACTCTCCAGGCTCAGTTTTCAAATTTGATTATATTGGATTGAATGATGTGGATGTGGGTCAAGATGCGGCCCAATTGAATATTAATGCTATGAAAGGGGAAACTGAAATTCCTAGCTTCCAACATATGGCCCAGTCTGGTGATAATGTGGCTCCAAATGAATGTGTACATGCACAGGTCAATGGGATTAATGATATGCTCAGGAAGAATGAGGAATTGATGGGTGCTTTAGGCCCAATATCTGGCATGAACGCTGATGCTCTAGTTAGGGTGGAAGGTGGTGCCACTCAAAGCCCAAAAGCTAATAGTTTAGGCCGTAGTGAAGACGGTGGATTAGTCTCCAAAGATGTTGATTGTTGTGATATAATTGGCGCGAATCTCAATAAATCGACCTTGCATATTTATTCAGATGAAGCTAATGGGAGCGAGCATAAAGCTGGAGAGAAACAATTCACTAGCTTTAATGAGGTTACTTTGGATTCTTTTAGTGATGGTGACCTCGAGGGCCAGTTGTGCGAGGTTCCAATTGTCATGGTACATTCAACTTCAGATCTTATGGCATTTTGCTCACAAGCAATCAAGAATGTAACATCCCAAAAATTAGGGGCTAGAAAATATAGTGAAAGCCTTAGGCTGTGAATCCGGCCAAGAGAGGAAGGTTAGTAGTAGAAGGATAACTTGAGGGTTAGAATGTGAGTATAGACAAGAAGTAGGTAAATATACTAAGAGCCACGAGTTTCAAGAGGGTTTGGAAGAAAAATCGAGTGTTAAGTCAACCAAAAATGTAGACCGAACTTAATTAGAAGGAATCACATCCTGAGACGGAGAGAATCATAAGGTATAAAGATGAAGAAGGAATGGTTTTGGTAAAGTTGAGGTGGGAAAGGATTGGTTTATGCCGCAAACTATAAAACTGCATTCTGGTATGCTCGCTCAAGTGAGCTAGGGCTCGCTTGAGCGAGCAAGGGAAATTAGGTGCAAGGAGCTCTCTGACTTTTTACTCGCTCAAACGAGCCAAGACTTGCTCGAGCGAGCACATTAGCAAAGAGCTGGGTTTGAACCACGAAAGGTTTCCCTAGGGGGAATAATCCACTTCAGGGGGTGGAAAAGCTCTAGTTAACGTGCTCGGGGCGTGGTAAGCGTGGTAAGCCAGGTAGAGGGTGAGCGTGAGTGTTTCCGGGGTGTTACAAAGGGATTGTTCTAGCTTAATTAGTGGTTTTGAGTTTGAGTCCTATTATGCAATTGAAGGGAGAGCTTTGCCGCCCATAGAGGTCCTACTCGGCTCAAAGACGATTGTCTCCCATGAAGAATGCACATGATCTTGCATAAAAAACTTTTCCTTATAATTCCTTGTGTACTTCTTATCTCCTTTTATTTCTCTATTTCTTTTTCATCATATTATCACACGTATCATTTTTTTTCTTTTTCTTCTTCTTTTTTTCTCCATCTTTTCCATCTTCTATCTATACACCCTAAAAATGGCCTGAAAATGGGGAATACAAGAGACATTTTCCTTATGAGATGAGTTGGTGAATGGTAGCAAAGAAGTTAAGTAAAAACTAGAGACATATGCATGTTATACTCCCCACGACTTCTCGATCGTATTTCCATATCACAAATGAATTAATAAAATTTGTTGCTAATACTTTTTCCTTGGCTTGGTGGTTGATCTCTAGAAAGGATAGAGAGGAAAGCATAGGCTGGGTGAATATTTAGGAATTTAATATTATAAATTTTTTATTAGAAGAGAAAATAAAATAAAGCAATTTTTTAATTGAAATTTTTTATTTCAAAATAAGTTTGAAGTAAAATTTAATATGAAATCTTTATTCCAATACTAAAGTTATATTGTGTTTTTTTACTTACCAAAAAAATGTATTTTTTAGAGTGAATAATTTTGATGTAAAATAATTAATATTTTTTTTTGTAAAACCACATTTTATTTCATCAAACATGATTTTCAAGCAATCCAACGAATATTCAAACAATGAGTCACCAACAAAGTTCCATATATTTGGAAAATAGCAGGGTCCTATCTTGACAGGGGTTCGATCCTATGTATGGAAAAGACTTCATTGGAAGAGGCAAAGCCCACTTCGATGATCTCTACGCCTAGCTCGAATGGGAATAGTCTCTAACTATTGACTAAAGGATACCCTTATTCACACCAAAAATTAAACTACGAGTCATATGGGTCATAAAAACCGAATCCATTAAAAGTAAGGCTGGTTTATCAATTTTTTAAATTGTTTTAACTAGACAAATGGTATAAATAAATGAAAAGAGAAAAAAATATGTAAAAATAGAAGAAAAAATTATGATGGAGAAAAACATGATAAAGAGAAAATACCCCTTTTTCATCATAAAGTATTATATATATTTTTTTGTATATTTTTCAATTCCACCAACCAAGTCAACCTTAATAATTTGTACACTTATGCTTCATGATTAAACCCGAACCCGTAAGTACCGATCCGCTTCCGCCCAAACTTTGACGGGAAAAACTCGCTTTGATCGGGTTTAAATAAAACACAACCCCGAACCACCCCGCCTTTAATAGGGACAGGAGCGAGTTTGGGGTGTAAGAACCCGCCGCGCCCCCGAACCGAACCCACCCCGATATATTAATTAAATAATTCTAATTATACTAATAGTTAAATAAGAAAGGAAAACTTATATATTTTCTTTAGAATATAATATAGTTCTTAAGTTTCTTATTTTTTTAGGATTATTAATGTCAATATTTACATATTATTTGAATTAAAAATATATTAGATATATAGGACTTATTTAAAAACATGTATTCAAGTTATAGAAAATAGAGAAAAAAATGAAAAAGAGAGAAGGCGAATTACCCGCGTGTTTCTCCGAACCCGATGGGGACCTGCGGGGATGTGGTTGAATTTCATAATTTCATATCCGCTCTCTTTAAACTCGAACCCACCCCGAATTTTACTGGGGCGTGGAGCAAAACCCACCCCGACCCACCCCATTGCCATGCCTAGCTTTAATACTCAAATAACTTTAGGGTCTTTTGTTTGTACCTTTTTAAAAAACTTATTTTAAGACATTTAAATGTTTTTATAATGATTAGCTAATCTTTTAAAAACAAACACATAAGATCCATTTTAATATTTTTAAATAACTTAATATGGTCCTAAGTCCTAGCACCACCAAGTAACACCGAAGAGATTATAGGGAATATGATAGTCAATACTTGTATAATTCTGATACAATCCTCTGAAAACTGGTATGGGTAGTTTCTACTCGCCATCTATCTAATTTCACTTTTTTTTTGAATAAATTAACAAGTTTAGATGATAAGTGATTACAATATGGAGGACCTCCGCTATGAAAACATTTTATTCTACTAGTGTTGGGATTTGATTTCCAAATTGTTCGAATTCCCAAATGTTATGAGTAAAGCTCATTTCGAATTTACAGAAGAGGATGAAGTTACCTTGTTTCGAATTGGATAACAAGTCTGTTAACTTAGAAAAATTCTTAAGTGAAGTTAATACAAAGACTTTAGAAATTCGAAGAAAAAAGACATAATGTTTCTGATATTCAGAGAGGTACACAGGATAATTCTTTCAAACTCTAAATTCGAATTACATTAGTTCGAATATATGGAAAGAACATTAGAAAGAAAACTATCCTAGATGCCTAGAACATTAGAAAGGAAACTATCCTAAAATCTAAGAGAGCCTTTAGCTCATGGTGCTCTGCCACTTTCTCTTCTTTCTCCTCGAAAAGCTTTATTAGAAGCAACTCAGTGGTTAACTTGGGAGAGGGAAAGGAGAATATTGCTTCCAACCTGTTGAACAGCCCTTACCAGAGGAAGAAGATCAGATCAGATCAGAATAAACAGCTTTAAATAAGTTCATTTATTAATTAAATAAAATGATATTTGGCTATTTTGTGCAATCTAAAAGAAAATACTCGAAGACAAAGGTTGGAGAAGCCAATGACTTTGGCTATTTTGTCAATCTCATAAAAAATGAAATCATTCTAGATCAGATTGCACAAAATAGCCAAAGAGATTACCTTCTTCATATTTTCTGAAGAATTCTCTAAAAAGAAATTATAAGAAAAGAGAAAAGAAGGAAGAGTTGTGAGAAAGATGAAGAAGAATACTCCTATTTATAGGAGCAAAATGACTCAAGTGCCATTAATGAAACCATTTCTATGCCCAATAAGAAAATCCCCATGGTAAAAATCAAATGGACGGTGGCCGGTGGTCTTTGTAACCTTTGAAAAGGCCAAATAAAATTAAACATGTGGCACAAGGTAGTCAAAATCTCGAAACCATAAAGTCAAAATTCCAGAAAGAAGATTTCGAGAAATCAGAAGACCTCTTCGAGAAATCAGAAAGAAGACCTCTTCGAGAAATCAGAAAGAAGACTTCAAGAAATCCAAAGACAGGATTTCGAGAAATCCGAACACAAGTTTTCGAAGAAACAGAAGTCACAAGACACCAAAGGAGCAGTTAGAGGAAGTTACACATGACAAAGACAGGTGTCATTAAGTTAGTGGTTCATTTTGAAAAATGTAATTAGTTTTCTGGATAGCAGAAAACGTGGCAAGCATACATGCTGCCAACATAGATAGGTTGCTGATGTGTCAAACATGCATTAGTTAGCCGTTAGGATTAGAAATCTATAAATAGGTAAACCCATAATGTAATAAGGGTTGGAAAAATCACTCATACTAAAATTCTCTGAAAACACCTTACACGTCCGAACTCACTGCGACAAACAGGTTACCAGGAGAAATAAGTATGTGATGAACCCATCCATTTCTTTTAATGCAATTGTTTCTTACAGTTCAATTTCTTTTCTTTGTTTACTTTACGCAATTTACATTCTGCAATTTACATTTCACGTACCTTTTCTTTCTTTCTTTCAAATTCTATGTTTTCTATTTCTATGAAACTTTGATTTTCAAGAAATCCAATTTAGAACTTTATTTGATAGAATTCTGAATCAAGTAGTTCTATTTCTTTCGAAAGAAAAGTTCTTTGTTAAAATTCTGAATCAACTTTCTGGAATCTATCATTTCTGGATTTTTCGAAAACATAATAATTGATTTGGTGAAATTCTGTACCAATCAAACATTTTTCATCCAGAAAATTGAACTTTGAAAAGTCTATTTCAATAAATCAGAAACACCATAAACCTACTTTTTAAAAAGAGTCCCATAAGAGGATCTGATTCTAATCCCCAGATTGTTCTTAGAATCAAAGTGATAAGTTTAATTTCGAAATTAGATTTTTCACCATAAACAAATTGGCACGCCCAGTGGGACCATTTTGCCAAAAAGTAGTGTGTGTTATGAATTTCTGAAAATTTGTCTTGTATGCGTTTGAGAAGTGGTCGAACTATATCTGTTCAAATGGCTAATAATTCAAGACAAAATGCAAATGGAAATAATAATAGGGAAAATAATGTTAATAATCAGGAAGTCCACCACCCCGAAAGAGATGAGTCTGTGAATAATAATGAACATGGGATGAATGGAAATAATAGCGTTAATAGAGAACCACAAATAAATGTTACTACAACCACTACTACTGTGACGGAGCCTGTAGTAAGTCAAATTGGTTCTACTATACCTTTTCCCAATTTTATTTCTATGTCTCAAAATGGACAACCACAATATGGGTTGCCATTTGGATTTGTTCCAAATTCTGGAACAGCCCCACCAACTATGTCAACAATGGGTCCTTCAGTGATTCGTGGACCCATGTTTAATCCCTTTGTGGGAAATTCTTCTTCATCTATTACAAATTCTACGTTGCAAACTCTAAGGCAACAAATGGATGAGAGTAACCATGAAATGGTAAATATGTTGACAACACAAATGGCCACAGTATTTGATCCCCTAGTCCAAACTACAAATGCTAATTATAATTTGTTGGCTAGGCAAATGGAAAGGATTGCGGATGTGTTTGGAGCACCCACTGATCCTATAGTTAGACAAGTTGCTAATTTGAATTCCTCCTGTAAATCAAGGAGATCAAAATAATCAAATACCAAATCCTGTTAATCCTGTCGAAAATAGAGAGGAAAATGCTCCTAGAGTTATCCTGAATAGAAATCAAAATGCTGATGAAATTCTCGAAAGGATAAGAGCGAATAACTTAGGGGGGGCAACAAAATGTTGTTGGAATTGTCGAACAAGTTTTGAATAGACATGGATTTAATGTAGGATTTGCGAATCATCCTTATGTAGTCTCTCCTTTCACCCAGATGGTATTGCAAACTGAATTGCCAAGGGGATGGAAAGTTCCCAAATTTACCAAATTTTCTGGAGAAGTAGGAGAATCTACTGTCGAACACATTGCTCGATACCAAATTGAAGCAGGTGATTTGGCAAACAATGAAGAATTAAAAATGAAATATTTTCCTAGTTCTTTAACTAAGAATGCTTTTACTTGGTTTACTACTCTTTCTCCAAATTCGATTCACACGTGGAATCAATTAGAAAGAAGTTTTCATGAACAATTCTTTCGAGGAGAAACAAAAGTTACTCTTATGGACTTAGTAAACATTAAAAGATCCTCGAATGAGTCAATTGATGACTATTTGAATAGATTTAGACAAATGAAAGCTAGATGTTTTACCCAAATTCCTGAATATGAGTTAGTTCAAATGGCTGCAGGAGGACTAGATTATTCAATTCGAAAGAAATTGATTAATCAACAACTTAGAGATATGGCTCAATTGGCTGATAAAGTTAGGCAAATTGAACACCTTAAGAAAGAAAAAGAAAGGTTCAGGAAACCTGAAAAGTTTTTCGAAAAGATAAAGTGGCATATTTAGAAGTTTCTGATGATAGTGACTTCGAAAATGATATAGAAGATAATGATGTTCATGTAGCAGAACTTAAGCCAGGGCCTCCTTATGTTTGTCAATCTTTAAAACCAAATGGAAATACTAGTAATGACAATAAAGATAAATTCCCAAAGAAAAATTATGGTTTCGATATTTCTAAAGCAGACCAAATTTTTGATATATTGGTGAAAGACAAACAAATAACTCTAAGTGATGACCATAAAATCCCTTCTCAAGAACAGAGAAGAGGTAGAAAATATTGTAAATACCATCATACTTATGGTCATTGGACTAATAGTTGTGTGCGTTTCAGGGATATTATTCAAGAGGCTATTAAGCAAGGGAGATTGAAGTTCGAAGAAAAAATCCCAATGGCCATGAAGATTGATTCAGACCCTCTTCAGGTGAATGCAAACTATGAAGAACCTTTGAGTGTTAACATGGTTGAAGTTGAGGATTCGAACTCCGTGGGTCAGGCCACAGAGATGGCTTTAGATGGAGACCAAGAGGTACAGGATGTGTTTCCAAAGGGAGGAGAATCCCTATTGGAGTTTCTGAACAGAAAGAAGGCAGAGGATGCCTCCATTGATCTGTGCCCAAGGTGCCATGCCTTATTTGATAGATCAGCAGCCAAAGCGTTTCGTGAATCAGAGATGAAGACGCATTACCACAAAGTGGCTGCTCAACCCCAAAAGGTCGAAGTCAAACAAAAGAAACCTCATGCTTCTTATGGGGGATGGATCTCTAAGTCTGAATCTATTTCCGGAGAAAAGGCACCTGGGAATCTCAATAGATTCGAGAAAGGAAAACTACCTGTTACCCAAGGTTTTCAAGAAAGGATGAAGCCTCGAACTTTCATACCTTCATCTTCAGTTCCTCCGAACCAGTGGGTTCGACCAGGGTATGTGAAGGCAACCAAACAATTTCCAAAGTTTTCAATCAAAAACCTTATTTTGGAAATAGACCCCAGATGACGAAGACCCAATGGAGGAGGGCTCAGAGAATGAGGAAAGCAGCCTTTGAAAAACAAGAAAAGAAAAATATGAATGTTGAGGAAGGAAAACATCAAACTAAACCTTTGCAAGCGAAGAATGCTCAAATAATTCAAGTTCAGGCAAACGCAAATCGTCCATCCTATGCTCAAGTTGTCAAAAAGAAACCTTCTTTCCAAGTTATTGGAAATTTCGAAGAGGATGAAGATGACTTGCTTACAGAGAATTTCGAAACAGGCTTCGCAGATGGTCTGGAAGACATCTGCGCAGTAGTCTCGATTCTGCCTGCTGAATACGCTGAAGAATTAGAAAAAGGTTTAGAAGAGGAAGACTTCGAGGAAGATGACATAGGTGAGGATCCTGTATGTTACACCTATATTGGTAAGCAAATCTGTCAGAATACATCAGCAGTATTCGAAAGGCCTACAGAGGAAATGCAACTTCACTTGGAGCCTCTATTTATTAGAGCATTGGTTGAAGAAGAAAGCATTGGTAAAGTGCTTGTTGATTCAGGAGCAGCAGTGAATTTAATGCCAAAATTTATGATGAAGAGGATGGGGAAAACCAAGTTTAATTTAATGCCCCACCAAATGATTATTACAGATTTCAGTGGGAAGACCTCGAAGTCTGAGGGAGTTTTGTCTTTGGAGTTGACGGTGGGAACTATCATGAGGCCTACCATGTTTGTGGTGGTCGACTCCAAGGCAAATTACAATTTGTTGCTTGGTAGAGAGTGGATACATGGTGTCGGTGCTGTTCCATCCTCTATGCATCAAAGGTTATGCATGTGGACAAAAGAAGGTGTCCCCATATATGTGGATGGGGACAAAAACTATTTCAAGGTAGAGGAAGATGCAGTGGACATTCTGAGTACAGAGAAAAGAGTCATGAAAATTAGACCATTCGAAGTCATTGATAAATATGCTCTGGCTCCTACTAAGGTTCCATATTCTCTAAGAATAAATCCAAATTTCGGATTTATTCTACAATGTGATGTCGGCCCATTCGAGGCCGCAGAAATAAATGAATGGTCAGATCCAGAGTAAGTTTGAGCTTTTTGGCTCGAATTTCGGCCTATGTGGCCGAAAAAAGAATAGAGGCGGCTCTCGAAGCCGAACTCAATCAAAATAAACAAAATAAAAAAGAAACGGCCCTCAAGGCCGAGTGGCAAGAGGAAAAAATAATTATTGAGGAGATATCAGAAGAAGGAATTTCACAAGATGAAATTTCATTAAGAAAAAACGAAGATTCTGAAAAAGATCAGGGTCCTTCTGAAGGAGTTGAAAATTCTCAAAAGGAATATCTTGAGGAAGTGATTAAAAAGATTGAGACATATGTTCTAGAAACACGAGGGTTGGAGTTTGAGAAACTTGATTGCATATATGATGATTCCCCTTTAGGTTTCGAAGGATTTTTGTCTCAAGGTATTAAGAAGATGGAAGCTCAAGATCCTTTGGAAGAAATAAATTTGGGAGATGAAAAAGAAAAAAGACCCACATTCATAAGTCAGAATCTCGAAGGAGATTTTAAAGAAGAGATCATTGACTTGTTGAAAGAGTATAGAGATTGTTTCGCTTGGGATTATCATGAAATGTCTGGCTTGAGTCGAGAACTGGTAGAACATAAGCTTCCAACTTTTCCAGAAAAAAGACCAGTGAAACAGGCTCCTAGAAGATTCGCTCCAGAAATAGTTTCGAAGATCAAAGAAGAAATTGAGCGTCTTTTGAAGGCTAAGTTCATTAGAACTGCCAGGTATGTTGATTGGATTTCGAATATTGTGCCTGTAATTAAGAAAAATGGTTCTTTAAGAGTATGCATTGACTTTCGAGATCTAAATAACGCAACTCCTAAAGATGAATATCCAATGCCAATTGCTGACATGTTAATAGATTCGGCAGCAGGAAATGAATTGTTGAGTATGTTAGATGGGTATTCAGGTTATAATCAAATTTTTATTGCCGAAGAGGATGTTTCGAAAACAGCTTTTCGATGTCCTGGTGCAATAGGTACTTATGAATGGGTAATGATGCCCTTTAGTTTAAAAAAATGTTGGTGCAACTTACCAAAGAGCCATGAATTCGATTTTTCATGATTTAATAGGAAATTTTATGCAAGTTTATATAGACGATGTTGTGGTTAAATCTGAATAAAAAAACTTGCATTTGAACCATTTAAGACAAGCTTTCGAGAAAAATGAGAAAGCATGGGTTGAAAATGAATCCTATTAAATGTGCTTTTGGTGTATCTGCAGGAAATTTCTTAGGATTTCTTGTACACAAGAAAGGTGTTGAGATTGACAAGAATAAAACTAAAGCAATTCTCGAAGCATCTCCACCTACAACCAAGAAACAATTACAATCTTTTTTGGGAAAAGTCAATTTTCTTCGAAGGTTTATTTCGAACCTCTCAGGAAAGACAAGAGTGTTTTCTCCATTGTTGAAATTGAAGAAAGAAGGAAATTTTAAATGGGAAGAGGAACACCAACAAGCCTTCGAAGAAATCAAGAAGTATTTGACAACTCCTCCTATTATGACTCCTCCTTTGCCAGGAAGACCTTTGAAGTTATATATATCTGCATCAGAAGCCACAATTGGAAGTATGTTGGCTCAAGAGGACGAAAATGGCGTTGAAAGAGCTATTTACTATTTAAGTAGAGTCCTTAATGATGCTGAAACTAGATATTGTGGCATTGAAAATTATGCTTATGTTTATACTTTTCATGTACTAAACTCAAATATTATGTGAAACCTCATGATGTATTTGTGATTTCGCACTTTGATGTAATAAAGCATATGTTGTTGAAACCTATATTGCACAGTAGAATTGGAAAATGGGCTTTAGCATTAACTGAGTTTTCATTAAAATTTGTCCCATTAAAAGCAATGAAAGGACAAGTGGTTGCAGATTTCTTGGTTGATCATCCCCAGATTCCAATTGAGGAATCAATATATGTAGGTTTAGAACCTTGGAAATTATATTTCGATGGATCCAAACATAAGAATGGATTAGGAATTGGAATTTTATTAATTTCCCCAAAAGGTTTCCCAACTCGAATGATGTTTGAAATAAAACATCCTTGTTCGAATAATGCAGCAGAATATGAAGCTTTAATAGCAGGTCTCAAAATTCTGGTTTCTTTGAATTTGAGAAATGTTCATATTCGAGGAGATTCTCAATTAGTTATCAAACAGATAACCAAGGAGTATAAATGTTTAGATCTAAAATTGGCTAAGTATTTGGTGCAAGCCAATAAACTTCTGGAAATGTTTGACGAAGTAAAAATTGAACATATTCCAAGAGGTCAAAATTTCGAAGCTAATGAATTGGCTCAAATAGCTTCTGGATATAGAATCTCTATTGGAACACTTAGAAAAATTAGTAATATTCAAAGAAGGTTTCCAAGGAAAGGATTTGACATCCATAATGTAAATCTTTTAGATCAGAATGATTGGAGAAAAGAGATTGTGAAACTTATCCAAATCCTTCTTTAGCAAATAAGAAACACTTGAAATATAAGATTTTGAATTATTGTATTTTGGGTGAAGAACTTTATAAGAAAGCTGTTGATGGGAATTTGCTTCGATGTTTGGGTGAAACAGAAGCATATTTGGCTTTAGTTGAAGTTCATGAAGGTGCTTGTGGAGCTCATCAAGCCGGAAAGAAAATGGAATGGATTCTGAAAAAGAAAGCTATCCTTTTGGCCTTCAATGGCCAAGATTGTCACAATTTTGCAAAAGCTTGTGAAGAATTTCAAAGACATGGAAATGTACAAACAAATTCCAGCAAGTGAATTGCATTCAATCATAAAGCCTTGGCCTTTTCGAGGGTGGGCTTTAGATCTAATTGGAATGATACACCCAGCTTCTTCGAGAAACCATAAATTTATTTTAGTTGAGTTGATTATTTACCAAATGGGTAGAAGCAATTCCTTTAAGAGAAGTTTCTCAAGAAGATATTATCCGTTTCATAGAAGAAAATATAATATTCAGATTTGGCTTACCAGAAACCATTACTACGGATCAAGGAACAGTGTTTACTGGAAGGAAAATGGTTAAGTTTTGCTGAATCAAAAGGAATAAAATTACTTTCTTCTACTCCTTACTATGCACAAGCCAATGGTCAAGTTAAAGCAGTAAATAAAAATATTATTGCTTTGATTAAAAGGCATATTGGGCAAAAACCTAGAAATTGGCATGAGACTTTGAATCAAATTCTTTGGGCTTATAGAAATTCACCAAGAGAAGCTACTCGAACTACCCCTTATAAGTTGGTATATGGTCATGATGCTATATTACCAGTTGAAGTAAATTTACAATCAATAAGGGTTCAAAGACAATATGAGTTACCTTCTCAAGATTATTGGAATTTGATGTTCGATGAATTAAATCAACTTGATGAAGAAAGATTGATTGCTCTTGAAAATATAATTAGGCAAAAAGAGCAAATAGCTCGTTCTTATAATAAGAAGGTCAAGAAAAGAGAATTCCAAATTGGTGATTATGTTTGGAAGTTGATTTTGCCAATTGATAAAAAGTCTAAGAGGTTTGGTAAATGGTCACCTAATTGGGAAGGACCTTTCGAGATTGAAAAAGTGTTTTCCAGTAATGCGTATTCAATTCGAGAATTAGTTGGTGATTTGCGCATAATGTCAATAAATGGAAAATACTTAAAAAAATATAAGCCAAACTTGCAAGAAATCAAAATTGGACATTAACAAGAGTAAAATTGTTCGAAAAATATTAGAAATTCGAGACCATGCTCGAAACAATGTTATGAACAAATAACAAGAGGAATTACAATAGGCTAGAAAGGAGCTACACTTTTCAGTTTGGCAAAGTTGTGTATCAGGTCTTCGTAATAAGTCTTGAAGCTTAAGTCGTCATTTTCCAAATGTTCAATGTGTTTGGTAATTCGAACGACATCCCCTCGAAAGATCCTTAACAGAACTTATAATATCCGAGCGAGCGGTTTGTTGCCTTGAAAGTGTAGTCTCAATTTCATTCTTAGCCTTCTTCAATTTCTCAAGCTCCTCTTGAAATTGCCTTATGAGGCCTTCGAGCCTTAAATTCTCTTTCTCTAATTCTTCAACTCTTAGGGAATTTTGTTTGATGGGACTGGTCATGGTTTATTCACTGAAATCTTATTATGTTGCATCTTGTCGATCAACTCAGCTTTTTCACCTTTCTGTGCGACCAGCTTCAACTTGGTTTGCTCAATCTGATTAACAGTCTTGATACTGTCTTCGTAGAGTTCAGCAAAATCCTTCACCCAAGCCTTCTGAGATTCGAAGAGTTGAGAATTTTTCTTATCAAAATAAATGAGATAGCTCTCGATCTCTTCCCTATAAAGTCGATCCTTGGGGATTTCCTTCATCATGTTTTTCTCGAAAGTTAATTTTTTAAATGTTTCGAAGACTTGCTCGATTGAGTTCTCTTCACTTAATGGATTTTGAATAGTAGCCTCAGAGTGTGCAGATGATAAAGAAACTTCCCCTGAAAGCACTTCCAAAACCAAGAAAGGATTCTTATCCAGGTCTTTGAGGCAATCATCTAAGTCCTTAGCATTATAAATGGGCGTGGATCTAGATGATTCCCTCGAAAATCCAGGAGCCTTTTCAGGAGTACCTGATTCAGTGTAGATGGTTTGGATCTCCTTCGAGGCAGAATCTTTAGTCTTTTCAGATTCTGGATTTTGAGAAGATGCAGGATCGTCTTCTTTGTTTTCTTTCTCCATGGGGTCATCATTATTTGGATCAGAAGGAGATTGAACTTCTTCTTCTTCTCCTTTTTCTTCTTCTTGATTCTCAATATTCTCTTTGATATCGTCTAAAGCTAATTTTTTGTGATTTCTCGAAGAGATAGCTTGAAGTGGGCTTTCTATAGTGTTTTCTTCATTTCCTCCACTTTCAATTTGAGAACTTGAAGAAAGATTGACCTGAAAAGTTACAAATACAAATGATTAGATTAAATCATAAAATAAAGGGAGGGATTGATGGTAAACGTTTTTATTTTGAAAAAAGAGAGAAAAAAGTTTACTGTTCTACAACCCCACTTGGATTTGTTTCTTATAAGCCTTGGTCTTAAACCTTTGGCCAACTCTCTGACGGTTTACATAAAGAAAAATAAGTTTCGAAAATCAGATAAAGAAAGAAAAGTTCTCAAAATGACTCTAAAAGAAATAAAGAAGATAAGTACAAGGGAAGTTCGAAACTTACTGCCCCAATGGTTTTCCCTGGGGGAATTACTGAAAGAACCTTGGACTTAGGGACTTTCTTTTCTTTCTTTGAAATTTTCTCTCTCAAAGGAACAATTGTTTGTTCAGGAGTGTTTTCCTGTTAAATAAACAAAGTGGCATCAGATTTCGAAGAAATAAACAACTAGAATCTTCATATTCTATAAAGATTTCGAAACTGATAAAGGAATTCAAGATACCTCTGAGAGAGATCTATCATCAAATTTTTCAGATTTTTTCTTCTTCTTCGAAACCTTGACTACTTTCTCCTTGGAAGTATTAGAATCATCTACTTTTCTTTTCTTATCCACCGAAGCAGATTGGCTCTTGTCAGAAGGATCGTTACTTTTTTCGACCTTACTAGACGTAGCCTTCTTTCGAGATTTGGGGGTAGTAGTCTAAATAGTAAAACAAATAAAAAGTTAAATTTCGAAATTCAGAGTTGAAAAAGTTCAAATTTCGAAATACAGCTTACCACAGGTTTTCTAGAAGAGACTGAAGCTTTTCGCTTCTTAGATTTTTTCTCCTCTTCCTCATCGCTTTCCCCAATCTTCCTCAGCACCTTTCGAAAGATTGCACTCTTGAGCTATAAAAATAAAAAGGAATTGTAAGTTCAAGATTGGGATAAGATCAAAAATCATTAAAGAATGATTTTGTTATTACCTTGAACAATGTAGTTCTTAGAAAATAATTCTCACATGTTCTATATCCACATGAGGTTTAAAAGGATAATTGTCCAATGTATACTTGGTTAAAGTGACTCTTTTCGAAAGAGGTTTTAGACTATTAAAAAGTAGATCAAAACCTAAAGGTCTAGTCCATTCTGGGCCATTTAAAACTTTTGCCAATCCAAACTTTGCTGTTGCAAGGAGGAAACTTTGGACAATACTTTTCGAAAACTTGTGGTACCTTTAGGATTTACAAGTTTAAAAATTTTGCTGATGTCAAAGAAATTTTTTCTTTTAAAGAAGAAGCTGCTTCAGAAAATTGTTCTATGTATTTTATTAGGAATATAGAACACATGCAAATATTTCTCAAAAGGTTCAATTTCTTTGATGTGCATACCCTTTGGTTTTCTTGGTCGGTTTTCTGCGAAGAAGCAATGTCTTTGGTTAGTGTGGAAAAACATGTTGCTTCAATCTACTTGAATACTACAATAGTATTTCGACCACCATTCTTCAACGATAAAGTGCAATAATAAGAAGGTTCGAACGAGATTGGCTCGAGAGAAAGAGGTCTACGAGCCTTCGAGAGTTGTAACTTCTCGAAACCCTCTTCACCATCCACCAAGTCTTCAATTAAAATTTGGTCTTCGGAAGTATAGAAGGGTGTAGGACGAAGTTGGCTCAATCCAAATTGACGAGCTACAGTTGCGGTTGATAAAGAAAGACTTTGAAGTCTTTGGTTGAAAACCACAATATAGAAGGTCTAGGAGTCAAAAATTGTTTCCAGATTTCCAAACTTTCAGATTGGGCCCCAGGAGTGTCACAAGGAAATTTTCGAGGTAAACCATTCAGGTCCTCGAGTTCGAGCAAAGAAAGGGGCAAGGTTGGGAGAATGTTTCTTTAAGCTTAGGAAGAGGAAATATAAGACTTGAAATGCTCCTGACGATTCTTTTTCGAAGTTGGAGTAAGATAAGACAATCTATAACCTTCAACAGAATTGGGAAGATCAGAATCTGAAGATCAGAATCTATAACCTTCAGCTTCGAAAGCATGTCATAAACATGGGCCAAGAGACACCTGTTCAAATCAATTTTGATACCCTTGGCCAACATCTGAGCCATGGGGAGAAAGGATTTGGGAATCTGATTTGACCTGGAGCAAAAGACAAATGCAGATAGCCAATAGAGAAGAAAAGCAACGTGCTCATTCTCAGAGGACTTTCCCAGGTTTTGAATTGTTTTGTATAAAGAATGAGTAAGTCAGCTTTTCGAAATTTGGCTCAACGAGAGGTTCAGGAACTTTGAGAAAAGGGAGAATTAATTGGCCTTCGGGTCGAAGGCCAGTAATAGCTGAGACATCAAAAAGTGTAGGGGTGATCATACCATAAGGAAGGTGAAAAGAATTGTAGATCTCTCCCAGAAAAGCAGGGAAGAAAGAATTAAGGCAGGATCAAAAACTTAAATCATATCTACTTAATTGAATAAGATCGAAAATACCAGTCGCTTCCACAAAGCTCCCATAGTATTTTCTACCCTATTCAACCACATGATATAGGAATGTTTTCGAGCAGGAGGAGATGCTCGAAACACATCACTAGAATGCTCAAGATGGTCCATTCGAATTATTGAACCAAAAACTCGAATTTTTTTCCTTTCTCAGACTTGGGACAAAAAACTCATTGTATTGGTCAAGAGAAGAAGGAAGAGTGTATGGACCAAGAAAAGCTAAGTGTTTTTTCTTGATAGAATAAGGAATAAGTACCTGGGAATTCCAGATAGCTATTTTTTCTTCTACATTCTCAGGTTCCGAACATAAGCTTGCTCGTCCTAGCAGCAAATCTCCTTTACAGACAGCGAAAGGCACTGGAGTTTGACCTTCGGTAGCCATTAATGGAGTTTGAGTTTTCTTGAAGAGGAAGACAAGGAGTAATGCAATAGTGCAAGAGAGCTGAAAATTCAGAAAAGAGTGTAAAATAAGAAACTTTGAAGAATTTAAACCGGTGAGACTCAAGTCTAAAATGACAAAAGATGATCAAAAAGAGTTAAAGATCATACCTTGAGCTTGAGGAGAAAAACACCGATGAAAAGGAAAGAGTAGAATGTGTAAGGTTGAAGATGATGAAAAGTGAAACCAAAAGGGTTTTGCTTGGTATTATATGAGAAAGAAAAGACAGCTGTTAAAATTGGTAATCATGTTTTTGGAACGTGAGCCAGTAACCCAAAATTGTGGGAAAAGTCAGTTAACTTTATAATAACTGAAATATTAATTTATTTGGAAGATAAAAGGTTTATCTGAAACAGATATTTAAAATTTTCCATTTAAATTTTAAATAGTTGTTATAAGGATACCAAGAGTTTGTTCCAAAAATATCTCTTTCTACAAAATAAATTATTATTGAAAGAGACTATTTTTGGGGGGGCATCTGTTGGGATTTTGATTTCCAAATTGTTCGAATTCCCAAAATGTTATGAGTAAAGCTCATTTCGAATTTACAGAAGAGGATGAAGTTACCTTGTTTCGAATTGGATAACAAGTCTGTTAACTTAGAAAAATTCTTAAGTGAAGTTAATACAAAGACTTTAGAAATTCGAAGAAAAAAGACATAATGTTTCTGATATTCAGAGAGGTACACAGGATAATTCTTTCAAACTCTAAATTCGAATTACATTAGTTCGAATATATGGAAAGAACATTAGAAAGAAAACTATCCTAGATGCCTAGAACATTAGAAAGGAACTATCCTAAAATCTAAGAGAGCCTTTAGCTCATGGTGCTCTGCCACTTTCTCTTCTTTCTCCTCGAAAAGCTTTATTAGAAGCAACTCAGTGGTTAACTTGGATGAGGGAAAGGAGAATATTGCTTCCAACCTGTTGAACAGCCTTACCAGAGGAAGAAGATCAGATCAGATCAGAATAAACAGCTTTAAATAAGTTCATTATTAATTAAATAAAATGATATTTGGCTATTTTGTGCAATCTAAAAAGAAATACTCGAAGACAAAGGTTGGAGAAGCCAATGACTTTGGCTATTTTGTCAATCTCATAAAAAAATGAAATCATTCTAGATCAGATTGCACAAATAGCCAAAGAGATTACCTTCTTCATATTTTCTGAAGAATTCTCTAAAAAGAAATTATAAGAAAAGAGAAAAAGAAGGAGAGTTGTGAGAAAGATTAAGAAGAATACTCCTATTTATAGGAGCAAAACGACTCAAGTGCCATTAATGAAACATTTCTATGCCCAATAAGAAAAATCCTCATGGTAAAAATCAAATGGACGGTGGCCGGTGGTCTTTGTAACCTTTGAAAAGGCCAAATAAAATTAAACATGTGGCACAAGTAGTCAAAATCTCGAAACCATAAAGTCAAAATTCCAGAAAGAAGATTTCGAGAAATCAGAAGACCTCTTCGAGAATCAGAAAGAAGACCTCTTCGAGAAATCAAAAGAAGACTTCAAGAATCCAAAGACAGGATTTCGAGAAATCCGAACACAAGTTTTCGAAGAAACAGAAGTCACAAGACACCAAAGGAGCAGTTAGAGGAAGTTACACATGACAAAGACAGGTGTCATTAAGTTAGTGGTTCATTTTGAAAAATGTAATTAGTTTTCTGGATAGCAGAAAACGTGGCAAGCATACATGCTGCCAACATAGATAGGTTGCTGATGTGTCAAATATGCATTAGTTAGCCGTTAGGATTAGAAATCTATAATAGGTAAACCCATAATGTAATAAGGGTTGGAAAATCACTCATCTAAAATTCTCTGAAACACCTTACACGTCCGAACTCACTGCGACAAACAGGTTACCAGGAGAAATAAGTATGTGATGAACCCATCCATTTCTTTTAATGCAATTGTTCTTACAGTTCAATTTTCTTTTCTTTGTTTACTTTACGCAATTTACATTCTGCAATTTACATTTCACGTACTTTTTCTTTCTTTCTTTCAATTCTATGTTTTCTATTTCTATGAAACTTTGATTTTCAAGAAATCCCCTTAATTAAACTTTATTTGATAGAATTCTGAATCAAGTAGTTCTAATTTCTTTCGAAAGAAAT
This sequence comes from Sesbania bispinosa, assembly GCA_026901365.1. Taxonomy (NCBI): domain Eukaryota; kingdom Viridiplantae; phylum Streptophyta; class Magnoliopsida; order Fabales; family Fabaceae; genus Sesbania; species Sesbania bispinosa. The sequence goes on from QLOH01001011.1 coordinate 195,912, forward strand.
TCTTTGTTAAAATTCTGAATCAACTTTCTGGAATCTATCATTTTCTGGATTTTTCGAAAACATAATAATTGATTTGGTGAAATTCTGTACCAATCAAACATTTTTCATCCAGAAAATTGAACTTTGAAAAGTCTATTTCAATAAATCAGAAACACCATAAACCTACTTTTAAAAAGAGTCCCGTAAGAGGATCTGATTCCAATCCCCAGATTGTTTCTTAGAATCAAAGTGATAAGTTTAATTTTCGAAATTAGATTTTTTCACCATAAACAACTAGGCATAATTATTTTTTGTATTTTAAACTTTTAGAGAAAGAAAGAAATATATCAAATTAAGATAGTTAATATAAAGAAAAAAAAGAAGGATCAAATTACACTAATGTAAGCTACACAATCTTACACCATTGATAATTTTAGATTGAGTGTGATTTTTGGTAATTCCAATTGTTTTTTTAATAAGCAAAAAAAAATAAATATTAATAGGGAGTACAAGGGGTACTCCAACCCATACAAAAACAAAGATAACAAAAAATAAAGGAAATACAAAGGCTAAAAATGCCACAAAATAAAAAAAACACAAAAATACCATTCCAAAAATCAAGCGATTTAGATGCGAACGGGTAGCGTCGGCCACGACATCGTCGCTAACTTAACCGCTAATAAAAAATTGAAAAAAAATAATTTTACCATTAGCGTCGGCCAGGTAACGTTAAAGGCCCGACGCTTAAAGGTAAAAAAAATTATTTAAAGTCAGCCTTCGTAAATTAGTGTCGGCTTGATCGACGCTAATTTTTGTGTACTTTTTCACTATGATATAATATTTGCACTATATATTCCAAGAAACAAACTTAGCATGACGTAATGCTCCTTCATGGTATCAATGCAGGTTATGGGTTCAATTCTACAATGATAATCTGGGAAGAAAGGATTTTTTTGAAAAATTATTAGCGACGACCAGGCCATCACTAAAGGCTGTAGCGTGGCCTTTAGAGTCGCCAGACCAACGCTACGTAAAATGTCGTTTCTACTGCATTAACGACGGGGCTTTTAGTGGACGACGGCTGGTCGCGCTAATTAAGAAATAGCGATGATTTTTCCCCTGTAGCAACGACTTTGGGGCCTTCGCTAAAAACTGATTTTCTTATAGTGGACAAAAAAAAACAAAACAAATGTTTCACGACCATATAAAGACACTGCCAGGGCCGTTAGCTTGTGCCCGGACACCATATTTCAATTTCTAACAGTAAAACGTTACATGACCGTGTTATGTAACATTGCTAGGCTGTTTAACATTTTGTCCAACTTCCAGATTGCACTGCCATGGTACACGACCGTGCTAAGAACAATGGCAGACCATGTAACTTCCGGAATTTCTTCTATATTACTATCAAAACCAGTAAAAAAACATCATCAGCCAAGTTAATTATAAGAATATATTCCAATTCCATTGGCGTCTCCAAAGACAATTAGCGTCGTTTTTTTAAGGCCACAGTCCACATAAAAAAATACTCACATCACCCAGACAAGGATCCACAGCAGGAAAGATCATCAATGAACAAAAAAGCTACCATAGAGATCATCAATACTATAGTAGCAACAACTAACACCAGTATCCAACACAATATATGACAGTAACAAAATAGACCGAGTGAACAGTATCCGGCAAAAACTTCCCTAAATTAATTCTGAACATGCCAAGCCTTAAAATTACTGCACTGAGTACGACACAAATTCAGACAAGCAGCGGGTTGCAGACCATGCAAAAAACTGGTAGTAGAAATTTTTGTCCTTAGACTTTAACCATTTCCAGGATCGCAGCTTAGTAGATAACACATTGTGATCTAAATATTTGTCAGAAAAAACAGCTTCATTACTTGCTAGCATAAACTCCATAAATAGTCAGCCAAATAACACAACACATGTCACACCATTTTAGGAATACAAGTAGAATCCCCAAAAATGTTATAAATGATGAGAAAATGTTTATGAAGCACTGAATGAAAGCCAAACCACTCCAAAGTGAGCATCCAAATATGATAACATAAGTGCACTCAAAAAACTAGATGAGAAGAGGGACTCCAACACTTGACTGCACCATACACAATCATCCGCAGAATTATGTATTTTGCCTCCTAACAATTGATTCTTAGGGATTCTATCTAACATCACTCTCCAAGCAAACAAGATACCTGAAAGGAACCACTTTACACCAAATAAATTTGTACAGTGGTAGTCTGCATAGATAGAATCATTAACAAGAGCATGATAAGAAGTTTAACTGAATAAAGACCACTTGAGCAGCTTTCCAATGCCAGTATCATCAGACACTTCAAGTATGTGAACCATGGAAGATCCATCAAAAGGAGGGACAACTGTGATATTTCACATTGGAAAAGCTGCCTACGCCAGCTCCACTCTCCACCTAGCTCTGCCTTCCACTTTCACACGTTGAACATTATGCAACAATACATCGTTATTAGTTGTATAGAGAATAATCTACTATATCGGTAATAAAAAGGAGTTGAGCCGCACCAAGCGTCTCTCCAAAAGGATGTGTTTCTCCCCCACTCCCCCATTACTTAAGCACACGAATTAGAGAACCAACCACATGATATGTTCTCAACCTCTCAATTCCACAAGTCAGCACCCACCTAGACCCACTAACCTCATACCCTCCTTCCGTACATTATACCCCCATAAAAGAATGTCGCACTCTATTCCAAAACTACCAACACCTTTCTACTAATAATCGCCACCTCCATTTTCCTAAAAGAGCTAATTACAAGCTCTCAGTCCCTCAGTCCAAGCCCCCATATTGTTTATCCATACACACATCACTCCAAGAAACCCACGCTATTTTCCTATGCTCATCATCCCCCCTCCCACAAAAAAAAAATTAAATAGGATTCAAGATGAGAAATTATACCTTTGGGAGCCTGAAGAAAGAAGGAATAGACCAGAATTGAATGGAGAATCGATTTCAAGAGGACAATTCGACCACCAAAGGATAACCTTTTACACTTCCAGTTTGACAATCACTTTTCCACCTTTAGATGACAGGCCACCATGTATTCATATGTTTTGATTTGCAGCACTGGTAAGCCCAAATATGAACACGGAAAAGACCCACTTTACAATTCAGAACTGGTCATGTTATACAACCAAAACAAATCAACATTAACTCCCAGACGTATTGATTTTAAACCAGCCACTAACACAGCAGTACTGATTTAATAGCCTAAACATTACTCAAAGAGCATCACCCACGAAAAATTGTATCATCGACATATTGAAGATGTAATACAAGAATCCATCTCAGCCAGAGAATAACCCTGTAAATACATTATCATGCACTGCTTTCCATCATTAGGGAATTCATGAACCATCTGATTTATACTAAGTGTATTTTCTTCCACTAATGGCTAGTCAACCAAATCGCCCCTGCAATAAAACCCTCAAAACTGCATATCATCTTCTCCCATATGTGGGCACACCCGTTCTTTTCCCCTCTGACCTCACTGCATTAAAATCCTCCAATCCCCTCCAAAACACCCACAGAGCACCACCATGATTTCACTTAACTTGAAGTAGAAAATTCCATAGTTCTTTTTCTTTTGCAAATCGCAAGGAGCATATTAGTAAGAAAACACAAAGAACATTATTTTTTCCCCACAAGCCATACACACCAATGAAATTATCCCCTGAAAACACTCTTGCAAAGTAAACCTGTCCTTCCTCCACATAGTTAAAAACCGCCAGACAAGCCAATAGATGGTCTAAAACCCAACCATATTCATCAACCCCCTGTTAGAGCAGCACAAAACTGATCATCAATTAATTCCAGTTTTGTTTCTTATAAAAAGATAAAATCAACTTTTTAATTATCTTCCCCCTAATCCCTTATATTTAATGAAACTACTATCATTAATATTAAACATACCTACACAATTCACCACCATCTCGCAAGCACACATCACATTCTCTCACCTACACTCTCATACAGCCTAGCGGTCTCTATCTTCATAGCTATCAGTTTTGCAATAAATCCTGATTAGAAGCTGTACCCTTAACCCTTGTGATTTCCAACCCTCCAACTGCTCATCTACATTATCAGCATTCAATATAGCATACTTCTAACCTGAATCAAGTCATAGTTAGAAGCACTACTGATAATGTCAGTTTCTTACGTGACCCTGTCCCTTTTCCTCCGCTTTCCCAAATCC